>JAFIDM010019029.1:0-14925 GCA_023159025.1 Thereuonema tuberculata
TTATCAAATCAGTCAATTGTATGTTATCAGCGTTTGTTTTTAATCGTTAAACTAAAATTAAGATGAACTGGTTGATTGAAAAGCTTTGTTTTATGCTATAGACAAATTTCTTTTGAGCCTAGCGGAACGCAGGACAAGGATTTGATATTTTTTCTATTAATGCGTATTTTTCATTGTGGTTTTGCTTTTGTGGGATGCCACTTCTGGGAGCGAGAGTGCGATTCTTATAAGAAGGCACCTACTCAGCTTGTTTAGAGTCACTGTAGCTGGTCATAGGGAATCCATTCACGATCTTTGGAATGCCTTCAATCCATTTCTTCACAGCTGCAGTACTCACTGACATTCTAAAAGTTTCTGTGTTCATCTCAATTCCTAAAATTCAATTTGACAGTTGTCAGTTAGGTTAGAATTGTTCACAGGCCTATGATTAATGCAGTGAGAACTTTTTTTTTGTTCCCTTGTGCCTTCCGTAGTTATCTTTTTGTAAAATTCAGGTACTTGGATAGACTCTACAATGAAAGATTTTCCCATTCTGGTTGAACTTCACTCAAGATTAACTAATATTAAGAAGTGATAAGGAAACTAATAACAAAATCTTAAAAGAATAAAGAAAAAAAATATATTTACTAATAACATAAGAATATATATATTTACGTATTTGCATATCTCTTTCCATGAAAAAATGTGAATATTTATAGATATCAACATATTAGAATAGGAATTTACACATACTTACGTATACTAGTATACACGTATAAATTACTATATACGTATATATGCTACACTGGTAGTAAATATATCAATGTACAGAATGATTCAAAATTCTCTGTACATACTTTGAAGATAGTCGGGAATACAAAAACAAACCATATTGATAATGGAATGTACGTCCGCAAACGCCACCCGAGTGTGCTAGTTTGGCACCACTTTTGTTTGGGCAGTGTGAGTTATAGTGTGACGTTGACTTTGTACGAATAGGATGTATCGCTTCAATAATGTTGAGAGGGCAGATATGCATTTATCCTATGGGGCAGCGAACGAAATAGCCGCTGTACGATATCGTAAACGGTTCCTCAATCATCAAACATCATCAAACATTTATCCGTTTGCAGCGATTGGGATTGTGTGAACTGAATTATTCGACTTTGAGCACCTGTTGTGAACCTGTAAGTGTACACTTTACTGTCATACTGTAAACAAAGGGCTTATGAACATGTTGCCTACACTAATTATCTTTTATTTCTGAACCTTAATTTTCCTTCTAGCACATTCGGGTGGCGTTTGCGGACATACGTTTCGCTATGAATTCCTGACCTATTTTAAAGTTTATACAGGGAATTTTGAATCCTTGTATAGTGTTACAGAGATTTTGGTATATGTTTATTTATTACTAGCTGAAACCAGGCCATGCGTTGCTGTAGCTCAGTCTGGTTAATTTTAAAAGAAAGAAAAGTGAAAATACACGTTTGTAATTGGCATGAATTGAGCTGTTACGATTTCTGCACCGAACGATGTCGCAGAACGATGTCGCCGATAAATATTGCCGTGCCGGCGTGGTCTAGTGGATTACACGGCGGTCTCCCACGAGGCTGATAAGTCGGGTTCGAATCCCGGCGTGGCTTGGATGTTTACTTTCTTTCCTGTGTTTGTCTTCTTCTAATCTTTCTCTTCCGCCGTCTATGGCACTGAAGACTTGTGAAAATTTCAAATGGAAACACCATTTCTGACCTCTGTTAGGGTTAGTGCGGTAAATCCAGAAGGATGAAAGCACACTTGGGATGTGCCCACGGCCCTACGCCCAATAAAAATAAATAAATAAATACTAAATATCGTATTTTAGTAAAAATGAATTCCCGAAGTTGGACACGAAAGGCCTGGTTTCTTTCAATTATCTCAAAACTCTCTTCAGTAAAGGCGCCCACAGTAATAGGAATAGCACCCAAGATAATTTAGATTATATTTGGGATCATCAAATCAGTCAATTGTATGTTATAAGCGTCTCCTTAACTTCTGAACCACTGGATGAAAGGTGACAAAATTACCATAGAAACTGAAACATTAGATTTCTATTGAAGGTTTTTATTTATTTATTTATTTTCTTGAATCTACAAATACAGTCCCGTTTGAGAAGGTATTTTTCCTACAAACAGGTATTGTTTTTTTAATTGAAATATACGTTTGTGAAATATTTACTTGCATTAACTAAAGATAAATTAATGCGAATTTAGCTCAGATGGACGAGGAAGGACATTTATTAAAACCTCTTTGTTTTTAATCGTGAAACTAAAATTAAGGTAAGCTGATTGATTTAAAAGCTTTGTTTTATGCTATAGACAAATTCCTTTTGAGCCTAGCGGAACGCAGGACAAGGATTTGATATTTTTTCTATTAATGCGTATTTTTCATTGTGTTTTGCTTTTGTGGGATGCCACTTCTGGGAGCGAGAGTGCGATTCTTATATGAAGGCACCTACTCAGCTTGTTAGAGTCACTGTAGCTGGTCATAGGGAATCCATTAACGATCATTGGAATGCCTTCAATCCATTTCTTCACAGCTGCAGTACTCACTGACATTCTAAAATGTTCTGTAATCCTTTAAATTCCTAAAATTCAATTTGACAGTTATCAGTTATGTTAGAATTGTTCACAGGCCTATGATTAATCCGTGAGAACTTTTTGTTTGTTCCTTTTGTGCCTTCCGTAATTATCATTTTGTAAAATTCAGATACTTGAATAGACTCTTCAATGATAGATTTTCCCATTCCGGGTGATCTTCACTTAACATTAACTAACATTGATAATGAAACTAATAAAAATAAAAATAATAAAAATATTAAAAGAATAATGAAAAAGAAATTATTTACTAATAACATAAGAATCATATACATATTTACATATCTCTCTGTAAAAAAATGTGAAAATTTTTTAGAGATCAACGTATCATAATGCACATTAACACTTACTTATGTATACGAGTATACACGTTTAAATTACTATAGGCTACACATGTAGCTATACGAGTATACACGTATATAGGCTACACATGTAGCTATACGAGTATACACGTATATAGGCTACACATGTAGTAATCGCATCAATGTACAGGGTGATTCAAAATTCTCTGTATTTACTGTAAAGATAGTCAATCAAAAACAAACCTTATTCATAGTGGAACGTATGTCCGGAAACGCCACCCGTATGTGCTAGTAATGGTAAACGACACAGCTTAATTCCAACGCAATGTCACACGAAATAATTACATTAAAATGAAAATAAATCGAAATCTATGAAAATTCAATTTAATAATGCAATCGGAAACATTTAAAGTGCTAAGTGACAGCAGCTGTCAAGAAGCACGAAGTCCGGCATGAGCCACGTTTATTATGTCGTGTGTTGCTTTTACGTCCAAGAGATGGCGCTGTTTTTCAAAAAAAGTCACAGATGTCTATATAATAGCTGTATAAAAACACGTGCGTACTCGAATGCAACTTTGTGTCAAAATTTCAAAACAATCTGTGAAGAACTTTCGGAGGTTTAATATTTTGAACAAACGAACATTTACATTTTTATTTATATAGATTAAGATACATGTCTTTACATACGGTCAGGATATTGGATTTAAATAATATTTGTCCATATAATCAAGTTAAATAAACAATACGGAATTAATTTTTAAGTTCAGATAAATGGAAAATTTCCAACGGTTTATATTCAATCTAGCCACTTTGTGGATGCTGCAATACAGAAAGATCATGATTGCAAGTTTCAGCTGATCGTGGTTTTCATAAAGGGAAGAACACAGCCAGTTTGGTGCAACCGGTTACAAGACAATGATATTAATAGAAATAGATTATTTTATTTATCTATTATTATTTTACAGAAGATTATTTCTAGTATAGAAATCAATTATTTAGATTCCTCAGCTTTTCTAAGAGAAATTTGGTCTCCTTCTAGTGCACTATTTTCTCGACACGGACAGACTTGGAAAACAATTCTAGTCCTTTTTTATTTTTTTTTTAAATTGAACCTTATTTTTGCATTCTTAATTTCTATTCAAATACTTTTTTTCTCGTTAGTATTCAGAAAAACGCAAAAATGTGTGTCCGGAACTTTCGTTTTTTTTGGATTCATCACAAAAACCGTCAACTTTTTGATAAAAATGTGCCAAACAAAAATTATAGAGCTTTAATTTACTTTTTATATGATCAAAATCTGAAAAGGCGCTGCCGAATTATTAAGTTCTTAAGTTTTCTACTTTTAACCGCTATTTCGAATGAGCGCCATATTGGGTAGCTATCTTACTGAGATGGTTATCACGTGATTTCGTGTTGTAATGGGATGCAGTGAAGATACCTTAGAAGTTTCATCAATTCTTTTTTTTTTACTAAGAAAGGTAACTGACATGAGTACTAATAGTCCATAGAAATCGAAGACATTTTTATCGTCTTGTATTTCGAATTTCGTGAGCACGTTAACTCAAAAAATCAACAAAAGATTCAGGAAACGACACCAAATATTCTACATTTGTGTGTTTTATATTTTTACTGATTAGCTTTAGTATGTTAAATGCTAAATATCGCCGTGGCGGCGTGATCTATTGGAATTCACGGCGGTCTCCCTGGAGGCTGATACGTCGGCACCTGGGTTCAAATCCCGGCGTGGCTTGGATGTTTACTTTCTTTCTTGTGTTTGTCTTCTGCTTCTTCTCTTTCTCTTCCGCTGTCTATGGCACTTGAAGAATTGGGAAAATTTCAAATGGAAATAAAAAATATCTTTACCGTTTTGGAAATAAAAAAATAGGAAAGATTGGAGAATGCTGGGTTTGCAGTGAAGGACCTGCCCTTGGCAGAGAACTAGGAACTACCATTTCTGACCTTTGTAGGGTTAGTGCGATAAATCCAGAAGAATGAAAGCACACATGGGATGTGACAAAATTTCCACAGAAACTGTAACATTAGACTTCTATTAAAGGTTTTTATTTATTTATTTATTTATTTATTTATTTATTTACTTAATCTACAAATACAGTCCTATTAGGGAAGATGCTTTTCCTAATGAGAGGTATTGTTTTTTAATTGAAATACAGTGTTACCTCCTTTAACGGACACTCCGAATAGCGGACACCTCTAATTAGCGGACATTATTGCGGGTCCCAGTCCCTTACAATAGGACATTCCATGTTATCCACTCCGAATAGCGGACACTCTGAATAGCGGACAGTTATTTTAACTGTAATTTTTTTTATTTTTTTTATTAACATTTCGACAAACACATCATGGTTGTATTTACATCGGTGCCCTATGCATTGATACATTGTATCTGTGCCCCATGATTCAATGCACGAATCTGAGGCCCTTTTTTTTCACTGCAGTTGCTTTGTAAATGTCAATATCTCATAAGGCTATCCTATAAACGTATTGATTATATTTAGTGCGAATTAAAATGGCGTCGAAAAGGAAGAGATTGGCACTGAAAGAAAAAACTGATGTTCTTGAAGTTGCTGAAAAAGAAAAGCTGAGTGTGCGTTGTCTTGCTGAACGTTTTAAAGTTGGAAAAACTCAGATAAGTGAACTTTTAAAGGACAAAGACGAGATTAGAAAAATGTGGATGGTGAATTCAAACGAAAATTCGAAGAATTTGAAGTTTCGTTAAACTGAAGCAAGCAAAATCGACGAAATGGTCATAAAATGGTTCCGCTCTTCTCATGCAAAGAACATTTCTATAAGTGGTGTTTTGCTTCAAGAGAAGCCAGAGAATTCGGTCAAACTTTAGGATTGAACAGGTTTAAGGCATCAAATGGATGGCTAGAAATTAATTTTCTATATACTGTAATTAATTTTGTCATTATTTTAAGTAAGACAAACGGTTTACACTCATTTAAAAAGGAATGTAGTAAATACTGTAATTTGCAGTTGTGTATATTCTCTCATATTGCAATGGTAATTGTAGAAATTTACGGTAATTAAGGTTGTACTTAATTTTTATTAAAATGACATGCTAAAAAATGAAAAAAAGATAGTCCTCCCCAATAATGGACACCTCCCAATAACGGACGAAACTTCCGGTCCCGTGACTGTCCGTTATTCGGAGATAACACTGTATATGTTTGTGAAATACTCATTTGTATCAACCAAAGATAACTTAATGCAAATTTAGCTCAGATGGACGAGGAGTGACTTTGTTAAAAACCTCTTAGATTTTAATCGTAAAAATAAAATTAAAAGCTTTTAAAGATTAGATTTAATCTGTCATCGCCGTCCAAGACTGTCCCTGGTGACTGTTTGAGGTGTGAAATTTCTTTTCTTCTCAATGGTGCGTTGGTCTTGAATGTTTTCGCAACAAGTTAATTTTTCAACATTTTGATCTTCACAGATGTCTTTCTTGCTGCATTTCTGCATGGTGATTTTATTGCCTTCTGATTTCACTCTTGCATGATGCACTATTCAAGCCAAGCAACTGACGTACTTTATTTTACAAAGAGTGCCCCATAAAGACAGAGATTCTCTAGATTTGGATACTTCTTTGACAGGCTTATCTGTAGTGTTTCCAAATTCTTCTTATTCCTGCTCATAATCAGAATCTTTTGTTAACAATGAGTCACTGTAGCTGGCCATAGGGAATCCATTGGAATGTCTTCAATCCACTTCTTAACAGCTGTAGTACTCATTGACATTCTGTGATTCTTTCAATTCCTAAATTTACATTTTCAAGTTGACAGTTGTCAGTTAGGTTAGAATTGTTAACACGCCTATGATTAATCCTGTGAGAACTTTTTGTTTGTTCCTTTGTGTCTTCTGTAGTTATCATTTTGTAAAATTCAGGTACTTGGATAGACTCTTCAATGAAAGATTTTCCCATTCCGGATGAACTTCACTCAATATTAACTAACATTAAGATGTAATAATGAAAATAATAAAAAATATTAAAAGAATAACGAAAAAAATATTATAAGAAGAAAAATAAATTATTTGCTAATAACATAAGAATCATATACATATTTAGTATCTTTCTATAAAAAAAATGTGACTATTAATATGCAGATATCAACATATAAGAATACGTATTAACACATACTTACTTGTACGAGTATACACGTATAAATTACTATATACGTATGTTGGCGACTCAAATAGTAAACATATCAATGTACAGGGTGATTCAAAATTCAAAATAAAATCAGTCCATTGTAGGTTATCAGCGTCCCGTTAACTTCTGAACCACTGGATGAAAGGTGACAAAATTCCAATAGAAACTGAAACATTAGACTTCTATTGTAGCTTTTTATTTATTTATACTCATGGACAAAAAAATTAGCGCACCAAGAAATAATTGCGGGATCGTAACGAAACTTGCAATGAAGGTACATGTCGGGGAGATATGCAAATGATTAGAAATGCAGCGTGATTGCGCATTACGTTTAGCCGGTAGAGGGCGTTGAGCATCGTACTCTGTGGAGTATAAAACAGGTAACCAAAGCTTGTTTGAGTGTGCTGAATCATTTACAAAGGAAGAGCTGAGGTAGATATGCCATTACGCATGTTCGAAGACAGTATACGCAGTTGTCGCAGTTTGAGAGAGGGAGAATCGTCGGGATGATGGAAGCTGGGTGGTCAGCTAGGCGAGTAGCTCGTCAATTAGGCCGCTCTGATTGTGTTGTGAGGAGGTTTTGGGGACCAGTGGACCCGAGAGATGTCATGTACACGAAGACCAGGCTCAGGACGCCCTCGACAGACCAGTCGTCGAGAAGACCGCCACATAATCAGAAATGCACGCGTACAGCCAACTGCTTCATCGGCCGCCATCCAGGCACAGGTAGCACCTTCACTAGGGGCCGCTGTGTCTTCTCGAACCATACGAAGGCGCCTGGCTGAAGGACAGTTGGTATCGCGGCGCCCATTACGTGTGCTGCCCTTGACGCCCACCCATCGACGCCTCCGTTTGGAGTTTTGCCGCGCACGAGGAAACTGGACTGCAGCGGAATGGAACCAGGTTGTCTTTAGCGACGAATCCAGATTCAATCTCGGCAGTGATGACAATCGTGTTCGTGTGTGGAGAGCCCGTGGTGAACGCTTCAATCCTGCCTTTGCTGTACAGCGACACACCGCTCCCACAGCTGGTGTGATGGTATGGGGTGCCATTGCCTACAATACACGGTCACCCCTAGTATTGTTCCGTGGCACCATGACAGCTCAGCGGTATGTTCATGAAATCCTGCAACCACATGTGTTGCCACTCATGCAACGGCTCCCAGGAGCCATTTTTCAACAAGACAATGCTCGGCCTCATACGGCAAGGGTGTCACAAGACTGTCTCCGCACTGTTACTACCCTTCCTTGGCCTGCCCGATCCCCAGATTTGTCTCCAATCGAGCATATCTGGGATCATTTGGGACGACGAGTTGGGCATCCCACGAGTTTGAACGAACTAGAGGCAAGGTTACAGCAAATATGGAACGAAATGTCTCAAGACATCATACAGAACTTGTATGACTCAATGCCCGATCGTATCGCATCGTGCATTCGCGCTAGAGGGGGTCCAACGGAGTATTAACTCCTCCGTTCTTTTGCCTTTTTCTCTGAAATAAATCATCCTTTTTCTTTGATTTTCTAATCATTTACTTATATCAAAGTAGTCGTTACGTATGTAAATTTTCGTTTCATTTTGACGACTCCTTCTTGGTGCGCTAATTTTTTTGTCCATGAGTGTATTTATTTACTTGAATCTACAGTCCTGTTTGAGAAGCTACTTTTCCTAATGTATTGTTTTTTTTAATTGAAATATAAGTTTCGAAGTAGTCATAATGTTGGTGGTGTTGTCGACAGCGATTCAAACCTCTCTCATTCAATAATTCAAATTAAGAAATTAAATTAGAAATGTTCATCCATTCTATTTATTCATTTACTTGAATCTACAAATACAATCCCATTAGGGAAGATACTTTTCCTAACGACAGGTTTTGTTTTTTTAATTGAAATATACGTTTGTGAAACATTCATTTGCATTAACTAAAGATAACTTAATGCAAATTTAGCTGAGATGGACGAGGAGTGACTTTGTTAAAAACCTCTTTGTTTTTAATCGTAAAAATGCAATTAAGATAAACTGGTTGATTTTAAAGTTTTTTTTTATGCTTTTGAGGCTAGCGGAACGCAGGAATAGGATTTGAGGTTTTTTTTTCAATTAATGTGTATTTTTTATTGTGTTTGCTTTTGTGGAGTCCCACTTCCGGGGGCGAGTGTGCGATTCTTATATGTTGGCACCTACTGAACCTATCATCGTCGTCCCAGACTGTCCTCTGTGACAGTTTAAGATGTGAAATTTCTTTTTTTCTCACTGGTGCATTGCTTTGTTGCTGCATTTTTGCATGGTAATTTTACTGCCTTTTGATTTCACTCTTGCATGATGCACTATTCAAGCCAAGCAACTGACTTACTTTTTTACAAACAGTGCCCCACAAAGACAAGGATTCTTGACAGAGAAAATATATCTATAAAATTTACATTTATTAATTTCCCATTAGTTTTTAGCGACGACTGCGTGTGCACTTTAAAATCTTCCATCTAGCTTTTTGTGTGGGAAACGATATTTCCTGCAGCCAAGAAGGAATCGGCTTACAAGGTACGGATGACGCACTCCCGCTTTTACAAACGTAGATCATAGAACTAGCACTCAATCTAGCCACTGTCTGGGTGCTGCAATACAGAAAGATCATGATTGCAAGTTTCAGCTGATCGTGGTTTTCATAAAGGGAATATCACAGCCAGTTTGATGCAACCGGTTACAAGACAATGATATTAACAGAAATAGATTATTTTATTTATCTATTATTATTATTTCATAATAGATTATTTCTAGTATAGAAATCATTTACTTAGAGCTTTTCTAAGCTTTTCTAAGAGAAATTTGGTCTCCTTCTAGTGAGCTAATTTCTCGGCACGGACAGACTTGGAACACAATTCTAGTCTTTTTTTAATTTTTTTAAAAATTGAACCTTATTTTTGCATCCTTAATTTCTATATAAATACTTTTTTTTTTCTCGTAATTTTTTTCAGGAAAATGCAAAAATGTGTCCGCAACAGCTCAAACTATCATGTTTTGGATTGATCACAAAAACCGTCAATATTTCGATAAAAATGTACTAAACAAAAATTATAGAGCTTTCATTTAAATTTTTATGTGACAAAATCTGAAAAGACGTTGCCGAATTATAAGTACAGTACTTAAGTTTTCTACTTTTAGCCGCCATTTTGAATGTGATGGTTATCACGTGATTTCGTGTTCTAATGGGTGAAGATACCTTAGAAGTTTCATCAATTCTTTTTGTTTTACCATGAAAGGTAACTGACATGAGTAGTAATAGTCCGTAGAAATCGAAGACACTTTTATCGTCTTGTATTTCGAATTTCGTGAGCACGATAACTCAACAAATCAACAAAAGATTTAATAAACGACATCAAATATTCTACATTTGTGTGTTTTATATTTTTACTGATTAGCTTTAGTATTTTAATTACTAAATATCGTATTTTAGTGAAAATGAATGACTAAACGATGACTACGATTCCCGAAGCTGGACACGATACGCCTCGTTTCTTTCAACTTCATTATCCCAGAACTCTCGTCATTACACAAAAGGTGACAAAATTCCAGTAGAAACTGAAACATTAGATTTTTACTGAAGGTTTTTTATTTATTTATTTTTTTATCTATTTAATTATTTATTTACTTGAATTTACAAATACACTCCCGTTTGAGGAGCTACTTTTCCTATCAACAGATATTGTGTTTTTAATTGAAATATAGTTTGTGAAATACTTCTTTGTATTAACTAAAGATAACTTAATGCAAATTTAGCTCAGATGGACGAGGAGTGACTTTTGTTAAAAACCTCTTTGTTTTTAATCGTAAAAATAAAATTAAGATGAACTGGTTGATTTAAAAGCTTTGTTTTATTGTATAGACAAATTCCTTTTGAGCCTAGTGGAAAAAAGGACAAGGATTTGACATTTTTCAATTATTATGTATTTTTGATTGTGTTTTGCTTTTGTGGGGTGCCGCTTTGGGGAGCAAGAGTGCGATACTTATATATTCGCATCTACTGAACCTATCTTCGTATTTCTTTCTTGCTGCATTTTTGCATGGTGATTTCACTCTTGCATGATGCACTATTCAAGAGTGCCCCCAAAAGGGGCATTCCGAATCTGAAGAATCTCTGTCTTTATTGGGCACTCTTTGTAAAAAAGTATGTCAGTTGCTTGGCTTGAATAGTGCATCACGCAGACATCTGTGAAGATCAAAATGTTGAAAAACTAACTTGTTGCGAAAACATTCAAGACCAATGCGTCAGTGAGAAAGAAAAGAAATTTCACACCTCAAACTGTCACCAGGGACAGTCTGGGACGACGATGACAGGTTCAGTTGGTGCGAACATATAAGAATCTCACTCTCGCTCTCGGAAGTGGCACCCCACAAAAGCAAAACACAATAACAAATATGCATTAATAGAAAAAATATCAAATCCTTGTCCTGCGTTCCGCTAGACTCAAAAGAAATTTGTCTATAGCTTAAAACAAAGCTTTTAAATCAACCAGTTTATCTTAATTTTATTTTTACAATTAAAAACAAAGAGATTTTTAACAAAGTCACTCTCGTCCATCTGAGCTAAATTCGCATTAAGTTATCTTTAGTTAATGCAAATGAATATTTCACAAACGTATATTTCAATTAAAAAAACAAAACTTGTCGTTAGGAAAAGTATCTTCCCTAATGGGACTGTATTTGTAGATTCAAGTAAATGAATAAATAGAATGGATGAACATTTCTAATTTTATTTCTTAATTTGAATTATTGAATGAGAGAGGTTTGAATCGTTGTCGACAACACCACCAACATTATGACTACTTCGCGAGGTAATCTAAATGAATAAATAGCAATTTTACCCGAAATTATGAAAAAGCTATTTCTTTTAATGTTGCTATTTAACGAAATAAGTAGTTATACATACATTACACATTTTTTTTTTGTTCAAAAAATAACAGAAACATACCTTCCAAATTCCAAAACAATTATTCAAAGAAAAATAAAAAAAAAAATTAAAAACGAAAACAAATTAGGAAGTATACACGTATAAATTACTATATATGTATATGTAAATTACTATGTATGTATGTGTATATATATTTATATATATATATATATATATATATATAAGCTACACACATAGTAAACATATCAATGTACAGGCTGATTCAAAATTCTCTTATATACTTCAAAAATAGTTCAGGAATACAAAACCAAACCGTATTCATAGTGGATCGTATGTCCGCAAACGCCACCCGAATGTGCTAGAGGCTGTTTGCAAACACATTAGTTGGGCAGTGTGAGGTATAGTGTGACGTTGACTTTGTTGAGGATGTTGAGAGAGCAGATATGCACTATTCCTATGGGGCAGCGAACAGAAAAGAACGAGCCGTTGTACGATTGTTTCGTGAACTGTTCCCCATTTATCATCATTTATCAAACAGACATTTATCATCAAACGTTTACGCGTTTGCAGCGATTGAGATTGTGTGAATCGCCTATGTAAAAGAAAACAAAAAACAAAACCCTTTGTAGGGTGAGGGCGATAAATCCAGAAGGATGAAAGCACACTTGGGGTGTGCCCATGGTCCTACGCCCAATAATAAATAAATAAATACTAAATATCGTATTTCAGTGAAAATGAATGACTAAACGATGATGACGATTTCCGAAGTTGGACACGAAAGGTCTCGTTTCTTTCAACTTCATTATCCCAGAACTCTCGTCAATAAAGACACCCACAGTAATAGGAATAGCACCCAAGGTAATTTATATTATATCATGAAAGTTAGGCTCATCAAAACATTCCATTGTATCTTATCCTATTAATTTCTGAACCACTGGATGAAAGGCAACAAAATTCCCCCAGAATCTGAAACATTAGACTTCTATTGAAGGTTATTTTTTTATTTATTTATTTATTTATTTATTTATTTATTTATTTATTTATTTATTTATTTATTTACTTGAATCTAGAAATACAGTCCCGTTTGAGAAGCTACTTTTCCTATTGTATTGTGTTTTAATTGAAATATATGTTTGTGAAATACTTATTTGTATTAACTAAAGATAACTTAATGCAAATTTGGCTCAGATGGACGAGGAGTGACTTTTGTTAAATACCTCTTTGTTTTTAATTGTAAAAATAAAATTGAGATAAACTAGTTGTTTTAAAAGCTTTGTTTTATGCTATAGACAAATTCCTTTTGAGCCTAGCGGAACGCAGGCCAATGATTTGACATTTTTTCTATTAATGCGTATTTTTTTATTGTGTTTTGCTTTTGTGGGGTGCCACTTCCGGGAGCGAGATTGGGATACTTATATGTTCGCACCTACTGAACATGTCATCGTCTTCCCAGACTGTCCCTGGTGACAGTTTGAGGTGTGAAATTTCTTTCTTTCTCACTGGTGCATTGGTCTTGAATGTTTTCGCAACAAGTTAATTTTTCAACATTTTGATCTTCACAGATGTCTGCCCAATGCACTATTCAAGCCAAGCAACTGACATACTTTTTTACAAAGAGTGCCCAATAAAGACAGAGATTCTTCAGATTTGGAATGCCCCTTTTTGGTGCACTCTTGAATAGTGCATCATGCAAGAGTGAAATCAGAAGGCAATGAAAACACCATGAAATTTTTGCATGGTGATTTTATGTTCACTTTCCCTGCTGATTTCACTCTTGCACTATTCAAGCCAAGCAACTGACGTACTTTATTTTACAAAGAGTGTCCCATAAAGACAGATTCTTTAGATTTGGATGCTTCTTTGACACGCTTATCTGTAGTGTTTCCAAATCTTCTTATTCCTGCTCATAATCAGAATCGTTTGCTAACAATGAGTCACTGTAGCTGGCCATAGGGAATCCATTGGAAAGGCTTCAATCCACTTCTTCACAGCTGCAGTAGTCATTGACATTCTGTGTTCCTTTCAATTCCTAAATTTAAATTTTCAATTTGACAGATGTCAATTAGGTTAGAATTGTTCACAGCCCTATGATTAATGTAGTCTACTAGAATTGAAATTAATTTTCTTGAATTATTGCAGCATTTTTTTTATATCTTTTAGAAACTTCTTGTATATTTTAAAAAAATCACAAAAGGTTAATTAATGAAAAATGGAATTTGACTACACCAATGTTACGTTGAAGTTTTCAGTGTATTTCATTTCTATTGAATAAAAACTACCTTTTGATGAGATCCAGGAGTGGGGAAATCTGTCTTTTGTGATCCTCAGTGCGGCCTTTACATATAGTTCCAAATTCATGTGTTCAATAGCTTTGGAGATCGGACATCCATAGTTGATTGTCCCATTCAGTGATACAAAATAAAATTAGAAAAGATACTGGGAGAGACGAGAGTTCAAGGGAAACGGTCTATAGAGAATGATTCGTTGAACTTTACAAGCCCGCCTATAAAAATAACAGTGAACTGTGAATTTAGCAGTACTTGGATTAAGTTGAATTATCCCACTATAGGCCCTTCGGGTCGCGGGAGATAAGACTCCCTGCGTTTCGTGACCAACGCGACTAAGTTGGAGGTCGGTTGGTTAGCCCGACGCCCGTCCGCCTTTAAATCCCGGGGAAAGAAACCCGGTACCTACAGAGTGCTGGGTAGACCCTAGGAGGAGAATGGAGCCTGGAAAAATCACCGGCCTTCGCCGAGGTGGGGTTCGAATCTGTCTCCTCCAACCGGCAGCCAAGCGCCCTTAACCACTCGGCTACCAGACCCACCAATACTTGGATTACCGCATCCGAATTCGACAAAGTATTACACACAGAGAGTCTTTTAAAACAGGAAGCTTGTAAAAAAAAAACAACAAAAAAAAAAAACAGAAAAAAACAGAAAA
>JAFIDM010019030.1:0-28310 GCA_023159025.1 Thereuonema tuberculata
TCAGAGACCACACACTATATCGTCACCCATTCTGTGGAGTGGTTTTTCAATAATGAGGTCTGGTTGAGCGAAACCAAGAAATCGGGTTGTTTGTTTATTGATACAGCCATGAACATGATATTCGTCCGAAAAAACAAACATTAGCCAAAAATCCGGGATCGTCCTATACCATTGCTAACATTGAAGCATAGTATACGACTCTTGCTTGACAGTTGGCCAGTCTATATCTATGTCGAAATGATGTTCAAGCCATGTCCAGTTTAACTGCCGTTCGTCGGAGACTTCGTTGTGGCGACTACAACCCTTGCTCAAAAAGTTGGCGTGATTTTCATTCGTTGTCACTGTTACGGGGCGGCCGGTGCAACATTTCTGCTGTGTGAGTACACTTCCGGTTCGACGGAATTTATCGACGATGGATAGCATAAACTTGTTCGTGGGTGCTGGACGGTTAAAACGCTCCCGAAATTCCGTAACAACGTGTAGCAGGCAAGGTTCATTGCCACGACCTGTTCCATTATGATCGAAAGTAGTGCTCCACAATAAACACTTTCTCTTCGGTAGTTAATATCATTTTCACAGCAACACTGATTAATCTCACACCCACAATCATTCCTATGTGTTACTCTCGCCGTGCCACTTTTCATGTGGTCAAAATTGTTCAGTGTCGCTTGTTTTGGACTATACTGGACTACATATAGGTATTTCATATATTCATATTAATATCTACAACCATAAACATTACTGCAATACGGAAAGCGATGTTAACTAGTACCTTAAACTTGAATCACTGAAGGAAGACCACATTTTATTAACACTTATAATAGATATCATCTCTATGGCCCTATTTAGCTTCAATGTGGAATTGAAATTATCAATTGACTGGGTAACTAAGTTGTTTGCGAAATTTTTTCCCAAAGCGACAGATAATTAACCCACATCTGGGACAGAAGCGGCATCTTTAGCATCAATTTCTGTTGACTTTCACGGGGCAATCTGGAGGTGCTAACCAATTTCTCCTCTATACTATAAGTATTCCCTATTTTGGTCTTTCCATATCCTTTGTTTTCTTATTCCAGTCTTTGTATATTATTCAGCTGCAGCAGTAATTATATTCTAATGCAGTAACGTAGATAATTCATATTCCTAAATGATTCTATTATATAAAAGCGTTATTTTGTCTGTCATTGTCATAAGACTTTACGTTTTTCTAATTTTGTGACCAAACTATAAGAGATAGATTGGTCATGTAAATGAATAAAATGTAGAGCTTTTTAAGACAAACAAAATGCTACAAAAATCTTTAGAAAAAAGTTTTTGGTTTCCAAGATGGCGCCTTTTAAAGGGTCAAATTTTGACTTTTTCTCAATTTAAACGAAATGTATAAAAGTTGAAAGAGAACATTATATTGAGAAAATGTTGGTATTTGAAAGTTCTATTGAACGATATATCAGTCATTAACAAACGTTTCTGCGTTTGGAAGATACATGCAAAAATGAAATGTTTTTGCGGCAACCTCCCGTGTGAGTGCCAACGTGCAATACAACTGAGTTAAGCGGAGAAGGCCACAACGAGCTGGTAAGTCATGTATTACCCGATCTCCATATTAATTTGCTAAATAAATAAAGTTTTTTTTTTAATGCTATACTTGCAAGGGTTCCGGAGCGAAGCGACGGTACCCATCTATTACATATATATTACTCTATCTAATAAAATTTAATAATATAGAAAGAAATCCGATTTTTCAGGATTTGTAAAAGAGAGGCTATGATGATGAGTACAAAGTCAGCCCTCGGAAGCTCGGAAAGTAAAATTAATTAAAATTTATATTTGGAACTTGATGTCATGAAAATATCCGATAAACCTGATTAATAATGAACGATTTAATTATGTACTGAAGGCTCAATAATAACACAACTTTTCATCAACTTAAAAAAAAAAAACTTTTCTTTGAAGTTGAAACCAGGTCGTATTATTATTGTGCCTTCAGTATATAATTAAAATTTTCATTATTAATCAGGTGTATCGGCTATTATTCATGACATCCAGTTATGAGCAGTACACGTAATTTAGGTATTCGGAATATCGTGGACATTCTCATATCTAAAGTTATTTGTCAATCGAAAAGCAATAATAACAGAACTTTTCATCAACTTCAAAAACTTTTTTCTTTGAAGTTGAAACTAGGTCGTGTTATTATTGTGACTTCAGCATAAAATTAAATCCTTCATTATTAATCAGGTGTATCAGCTATTATTCATGACATCCAATTATGAGTAGTATACGTAAAAAACTTTTATTTATGTATTCGAAATATCGTGGACATTCTCATATCTAAAGTTATCTGTCAATCTAAAAACATTTATAGAATTTTCGCTGCTAGAGATACTTCAAATCTCATTTAATAAGTTACTATTGTCATCGTTTATTTTGACCTTTTTATTTATCTATTTTTCCGGGAATATTGATTTCTCCATTTTTTTTATTGTTTTATTATTTTTTTAATTATCTGAAAGAAAATTATTTCTTTCTTCTATTATTGAGTTTTTTCGTCTTTATTTTAACCCTTCCTTTATCTTTTGGTTCCATTTCTACTTCTATCATTTTGCGTTCCAGTGTGAATTCCTTTCTTGTCATACTCCTATGCTCAAACCTCCTTTATTCGTTCTTTTAACCCTTTCCCATATTTTTTTTATGTTCCCATTATTATTATTGGTTTGTCATCTGGGTTCGCATTTACCATCACACAAACAGCCATTTTAAAAAGTTAATAGAGACATCGAAGTCGGATCTGCTGTTGTTGTTAAGAATAAGATGTAAAAAGTTAATTCGTTCTGTAAACATGTAATAGCGCTGTGCTATGGCCAGTTACCAGGCCGTTAGACTATGGAAACCGAAACTTATGTAATTCCTCTCGAGATCCCCGTCTTTTATTCCTTTGCTGTACTCGAGGTGGATAATGAATTCGAAATGTTGTTGTTATTTTGTTCTAATTGTAAAAATTAAAGAAGGCAATATGCAACTAACTATTGAATTTTTTTTTTTAATTATTGCCCAAAAAAACGAAAAAAAGGAGAGTGTGATTGAACAATTGCTGATCGTAGTGTGAACTAATAATATTGTTTTTAAAGTATGGAAAGTAGTGCGTAAATGATATGTTGTTGCAACAACCAGATAGTGCAACAGGCAGAGCAATGTTTTCGTTGAAGACGGAAAAAGAAGAATTGGATTCGTAAAAAATGAAGCGGAGAGTTTTGATGGAAGAAAGCAGAAACTCCGGCTGGCCGTATGGAAGATTGTTAAGAGTATTATCTATGGCGCAACAGTGAAAAGCCGGCACAAGTGAAATGGCGCTTTGGCAATTGTTGTAATTGTTGTAAACTCTTGAACCACGCTCTGCTGTTGGTGTAAACGTCGGGTTTTAACTCCTGCTAAGTTTTCTGTATAAATAGTTTTTTTATTCTTTAAATTTAAAACTGTTTTTTGCTATTATTTCCACATTGGCCACTCAACAAAGATAAATACTTCGAGATTAATGAATTGGATAGGTTGATAAGTTTCCAATTCGATTTAAATGATTAATGCAAATAATGTGAAGGATTTAGGCACTGATATTTAGTTTATCAACAGGGATTCAATTGTGATCATAGAATTCGGAGATAGAACGTCCTGCACCATATTTGGGATCGAGAGACTTTATCGTTCAGATTGAATCAAAGGTCAATTCGGTAAAAACTTGAGTTGAAGGTACGATGTGTTGTTGTTTTTTTTTCCTCCGCGTTGCGAAACATGGCCGTTTCCGAACTATTTTCAGAACCGGAAGGGGAAGTTGACGTCTGATGTTTCAACTTCTAAGAGAACGACCGGAAAGGGGACATCCCCATTAAACTAAAAAAAATCCTATATATTTAGGAAAAGCCGGTTCTTGCTAAAAGGGGCCATCACCATTAAACCACAAAAAAATATTTACGAAGCATCCCATTGATTATTACTGTATTCATTAGTATAGTCCAAAAAAAACATGGTTAGGCTTACCTTATGTGACGGCCTCGCTGCTTTGTGCCGATTACAGTTCACTAATACCATCGATGAACGTTTCCAATATCAGTTTGTAATTAATTTGATATTTTGTCCGCCACAGAAATTAAGCTAAATAGAAATGAAACTGACCGGCACGTTGGCGAGTTCCGTGCGCTCTGAACTGCCTTTTAATGGGTATCCATGTGCTCTTAACGATATTCGTTTTAGCTCCAGTAATATGATCTTTGAAATGGATATTATAATTGACGGTCAAATGCTGGTATCCTTTATCCAGTAATGTGTTGTAGGATCGTTCTCTCATTTTGAAAACAAAAATAAAATCACACAAACCATCACGTATTTCCTAAAGATCTGACAATTCCAGACCCACATAACCTTGGACCACCATGTTAAATTCAGAAAAAAAAAAAAACCACATGTGGTATGGCTATCACGTGATCGACGAGGATAAACATCATGACGTATAAACATATAAACATGATATATCCTTCCGCAAAATTGTAGGCCGGAAACAAAAAAACACACCTCCACAGAGAATGCCAACAAAGCGTCCTATTGGCAGTACCGTCAACTCAAGTCTACCCGTCAATTCCAAGGTACTGAGACGATGGATTTTGAACTTCTAATGAAGGGATAATTGAATTAAAGATTCAAAGTAAGTTTTTTTAATTTATTTACTGCCATAAAAGATGGAATTTGTGTCATCGATCAATTATTACAGGACTGATGTCAAGACTTTTAGTTAATACGATTATTATATGAAGACAGGAATACCAATTTAAGAATAAGTTCAAGATTATGAATTCATTTACAATGAATATTATTTAGTGACGTAATAGACTTTATGGTTATGAACTTTGGAGTTCCAATGGACATTATCGTTCAAAAGGAAAAGAACTTAAAGAACTTTTAATTATCAAATGATATATTCATCGTATTGTAATCTGTTGTGTGAAGCTTTGTTAAAGCTAAAAAGGAAGAAATATATATATATGATTTTTGATTGAAACTTAACTATGTGGTTTGTGTGTTTTTCTGTGTAGTTATCAAATATCCTCATCTAGTAAGATTATGATAGTTAACATGTTAATTCAAATACATTGCTGAATATCTCTATTCAACTATCACTAGTATATGTTTGTCACGATTCATGTATATCTTATATAACGCATTTGAGTTATGTTTTAAATTTCATTTTTTTTTTTGGTTTGTCCCATCATCTCCGGGATGATTGCATGAAGTTACTCCAGGGTACTTTCTCGTGAACAAAATTGCATATATAAGTACCCACATCACCGTATCTCGTTGGATCTGCCTCCGACCTGCAAAGCCCAGCGAAAACCGTCCCAGCGGTTCACCCAATATACGGACTTATGGAGCAGAGTCTCCCGCTGTCTAAGCCTTTATGTTTGAAGGAAGACATCCAGCGCCTCACCCAATGTGCCTGTCATTGGCGGAAAAACCTCACCGTGCCCGAAATATCGTCTGTCAAGGAACCCTTCTACGTGCAATGTGGCAGTGCGTTGTTTTCGTGGAGAACTCCGTCACAATTCTGTTGGTACAAATTGTTCTACGGAGAAACCCCTGTATTAAGATCCACTACTTTATTTGTGCTTCTAAAACTAGAGATCTCAAGTTATATCGCCGTGCTGCAACGAAACGACGTAAGAAATATATAAATTGATTTGCTAGCAAACGCTCTTTGACATATGCCTTCCCCCTAGGCAATTCTCTTAGAAAGAGAGAGACTCTGACTGAACAGTTTCAGGGAAGTGCAATTAAATTAACTTAAACTTAACTTAAACTCTCAACTTATCATATCTTAGTTGAATCACAGCATTAAGCTTTACTTTAAGGCTGTAATAAATTTTAATTTATTTTCTATTAGATTGTTAAAATTGATCTTCTTTTTTTCTGTTTTCTGAGTGTGCTTATTATTTTATCTTATCTAATTTTATTATTTTTCATTTATCTTATTTTTTTTTTATTTGTCATTGCACGACAAAATGGAGCGCTTTAATTTTTTTGTTTTTAATAGTTCATTTGGGAAATTACCTATTACTTATTTTTTTTCCTAGAACTTTATATATTTTGAAATAAGATTTTCTTGCGCAGCAAGATTCATCATTCAATATTTTTTATTTAGTTATCATAAAGAGGGCTGATTCCTTTAAATCTGACAAATTCGAAGTGATAGCGAGCGTTCCGATTCAAAATGAGATTTGCTGTAGCATCTTAGCCACGTGGCTCCCCTATATAAAATTTCTTTTATGCTAGTATTAATATAGTCTTTCTAATACGTTTCCAAAAATAAATCGTTTTTGGAAAGTTTTCATTGGCGCACTTTTCCATGCGAAGTTTTCGTATTCAGTGAAAGGGAAACAATGTAATAGAATTTCAGTTAGATAGGATACAGTGTCAACAGTCATTCAGAGGAGCACATCGAACAGACTTCTTGAACGAAATTCTCATTCCAAGATGACCCGGAATCGAATTTCTGAAAGACGGTTCATCCTGTTCTTGTCAAGCTGGATCATATGTGTGTGTTTATAAATTGGATGGATATCCGTTGGCGATTAAAGAACTTTAAATGTTGAAACATTAAAAAAAATCGTTGGAACATGATATATAGAATGCCCTGCGGACTGCCATGGTAATTATATTACTTTTAAAGGTTATTCGACAAAATGATTTAAAATTCAGGGTAATACCGGAATGCGTGGGCTTGCGTTATACCGCTGTAGTGAATTGACATGTAAAGGTAGTGATGCGAACACCCAAAAACGGAATGGAGTTATGCTCCTTATTCCTCCATTTCAACTTTGATAGCAGGATCAATACTATTGCATGTACTAAGAAGCTGCATTGTAATGTTACTGTCAGTTAAAGGAGAAGGTCCTTAACATAGCGGGTGTAGATGGGTACCAAGAAACGCTGTTGGTCGACGATACAGCAGGTCGATTCTTCTACGAAAATCATGGTCCATTCAGCTAGCAGGGTAGACGCTGAAAGGCCCATGAAAAGACCGGATTGCTGTTAACACATACATGAGTTGTACTAAAAGATTTGCATTCGGAACAAGGCTTGAACTAAAAGGTGTTAAACTTGTAATAGTCTCCAAGTGGCTGTAAACTTTGTAGCTGTATGTTGAAACGTTTTTTCGACTAAGTTCATTGTAATGGATGTAAACACCTGTATGCCGACTCCTCATTCTAAAATACGCTGTGAGGAATCTCCCGATGTTACTGCTATTGAAGATCTCCAAAACATCACAGATGAGCAGCTAACATATATCAGACTCACAACACTTATCGAAGATATCCAAAACAATATCTCCGAAAACAAAACAAATATCCAAAACAAATCTTACGGAAGATATGTGAACCGTAGTGTAGTCCACAAAATGGTATCTTGTAAAAGAGAAATTAGTACCCCATAGGAGATATACGGTTACTCGTGATACCAAAGCACCTACAACGAGATGAATAGCAACAATACCACAATGTCTAGAACTTCACAATGTCTGGCCAGGATTGTACAGAAGCTTACGGAGAGATGTCAGTACGGAGATTACCTGCGTCGAAAGCACTTACCACAAACACCAACAGGCCTTTTGAACCAATTTCACCAGCCGATTATCTATTCGCGTGGATTGGGTCAATTTAGTCTTTAGATTTCCGAAATCTCATAATGGGAATCATTGGATAATCGTTAACGGCCTAAAATACTTCCAGAAAGAGACGACAAGGTTCACAACATTCAATTCAATTTACGGCCAAGAAGCTAAAAACACACTGTACACTTTCCTGCCTTAGCATTCATCAGAGGAAACACTAGAAGTCTATGCTGCCGAACACACTACATCCTGCAGAAGAAGTCAGCTTGTCCGTATATAAACGATTGCCTATCAAGATGAAGACAAACGAATTTTTCGTCGCTCATCGCATATTTGTAGGCTACCAATCTTAGGATTATGTAACAAGTTTCTCAAACCTTTACAAATCAACCAAAAAAAAAAAACCAAACAAAATTTTGTTTGTTGATTTGTAAAGGTTTGAGAAAGTTGTTTCTCATTCCACTTGATATTTATTTTATTCATTTTCTTTATGTTATTACAAAACCTTCAGAAAGTCTTTGGAAAAATAAAGACGAAATATTGATCTATGTTGCAGTACTTGGAGTTTTTAATAAGGATTGATATATATATATATATATATATATATATATATATATATACATATGAGAAGCTCCTTCGACGTTATTTTGGACCAAATTGTTGGTCTGAGAAGTTTCTGATGTCAACTATGAAGTAACACCTTTTGACAAAGCTACATCCCAGTCGCCACCGAAGAACACTAGACACCGCTAAAGTACTACGAAGAAGCCATATCATGATAGCCAGGACATTAATAACTAAATGGGACAATAATAACTAAATAGTCCAATTACTGAATACATCCAATACAAATAAATGAAAAATTTATGTAGTTAATCGAATTACACACAAATATCTGGCGCGCGCGCCAACTAAAAATGTAAGTTGTTAAGCATTTAAACATTAGTTTAAAATTTTGTGGTCAGGATGACCCTTTTTAGAAAGGGGAAAATTGAGGAATTGAAGACACCGGTGCAAAAAGGAGGCAGCTCCAATTCAGCAAATTTTTCAGAAGAAGCAAAAAACTGTCCCCTTTTTTGCACCGAATCCAATCAGGAGGCCATTGTATTTCCCTTATGAGTTAACGGAGCTGCCTCCTTTTTGCACCGGTATCTTCAATTATGTCTTGATTTAAATTTGTTATGTTGTTGTTTTTTTTTATTTTTATTGATTGTTTTCGTATTTATTTTTAATTCTTTAAAACAGTGAATTAACTGTATTTATAATTTGGATATGTCTAGAAGTCTCCAGAAAATTCTGGAAACTTTATTATAACGCCATCTGGCGAGTAATTTTTCAATATATACTTTAGTTTTAGGACAGTTAGGGCATATTGCTGGAAAGACTGTAGTGAGGAAGATTCAACAGAGCGAATAAATTTTATTTTATTGAAGTTTTTGCAGTTTTTGTTTATTCATTCATCAAATGCAGGACAATCAAATGCAAGTAGGATACAAATATAACATAAGGAGTTATGATAATCAGTGATAAGGTCGTTAAATGTCGACTGATACAATTATAATAGCTAAAGATTTTGTGACAGTTAACAGAAGTTATTGTGTACAATTTTTATACACTTATATATTGAGATTCTAAAAAGTTATACGTTAAACTACTTTTTTATACAAGTTTGTTGTAATAAAAGGTAGCAAATCTTTGATGCGTTAAATCACGTATTTCTGTTTTACTTCTACTCACATTTTCCATTCAGGAATGAAAAACAAAAGCAAAATTTACCACATAAACATGTACAAAAAGCATCCTAAGTATTCTTAGGTTTCTTAGTTTAAGAGAAATAAAAAGATAGAACTTTTCCACTTTTTTTTTCCTTGAAATAGTACTGTAAAATACTGTAGGACAGATAACATAGCTCCAATATTTCTCAATGTCTTGATGTGTTCACTAACTTGTTTATCTTCTCACATTCTTATAATTCTTTCTGCTCAATAATTTTCTTGCAAAAATAAAAATATTCTTTATAGTTATCATACGATATTAAGCTATTCCTGAAAAGACAAAAATTAATATGTTAAAAAAAAATAGGTAATACTCTCCTTCATGACATCTTTTAAGTTTTATTGGAAATCCATATATAAAAATAAAGTTAAACCATTTAATCTAAACTTTTATGTTTAGATTTAAAAAAGCATTCTTTATTTTCAAATTTCACAATCACACAAAAGTATCATTTATTTCTATTATAATTACTAAATAATTACTAAAGTTATTCAGCTGTTTATTAATAAGATCCTGTTGAATATTTTATAGATTGCCTTTTATGAAGAATTATTCTTTACCTGACTGCAAAACACCAGAATCCTTTAACAAATCCTTTGTAACTACCGAAGTTCTTCTTCGGAAAGGGAGTAAATGTCAAAACATGTGTCCAAGAAAATGTTTTGAGATCATCACTGTACTAAATAAGCAATATCTAAATTTTGATTCGGAATACCACGTGGAAACTTATAGTTACATTGATACAAATGTTCAGATAATAAGGGAATATCAACTTTATTCTTTTCTAAATCTAGTTGCTGATATCGGAGGCATTCTAGGTGTTTTTGTAGGTTTTACTGTGCTTAACATCTTGGAATTTTTCGAATTTGGATTTATACTTATTCTTCGAAAGGTAAGAATTTACTTGAGTATATTTGAATGTATTTCCTAATCTTCTTGTTGGAATTCACTGAACTCCAATTAAAAATGAAACTATGAACCTCTCATAGAATAAAATTTCTCTCATTACTAATAAAAATAATTTAGAAATTTGCTGTATCAGATTGTATACTGTGTAAAACATTCTATTATGCTTTCAGTCAATGGTTTTTTAAAAATTCAACTCATTTCATTGTCAAAAAGGCAACTATAGCTTTTCAGCCAATTTTTATTTACTTGTAATTTAGCTAAAGTTAAATTTTCTTAAAAAAACTAAACTAAATGTTACGAAACTCATAATTTCAGAATTCAAAGACAAATACAGTATTTAATATAAGAAACATAATTGTTAATTATTATTTTGAAATTTAGGTTAGAACACCTCATCTAACACTGGATATACCATAGCCTATGTACAAGTTTAGTGTGATTGTATGGGTGGGGGACTGGCTTGGACTATCACAACCTTTGGATATGAATGATATACCCCTGCCAGGGATAATTATTTCACACCCACTGGATTTGTTAAATTTACATAAATATTTAGTATTCCTTTTGTTAGATAAGAATCTCAATTTCGCTGAAAATTAGTATTTTTCTGGGATAGGAATTTTTCTGTCTTTATTTCTTCTACATTTAGGTCTGTGTCATCTTTTCATCAACAGAGTTTGCTTTGAATATTTAATAATAATATTGAATATTCAAATAATACATTTGAATTACAATTACAAAAAAAAATGTCCTATATAAGTATAATTGCATATTTCCTAGTAATAGTTGCTGGTATAAATAGAAGCCATTGTTAAAAGCACACACGTACATGTACATCTTCGAATTACTTTAAAACCCCAAATATTCTAAACTTAATTAGGAATCACCGAAATCAGCGTTATCACTGTTGTAAGTATATTTTATGAAATCATAATATAATAAATTAAAAATCTGTTAGGCCTATCCGTACATAAGTTTCTGTGTGCCTATAAGTCAGTTTGCAGGGGTGGCATTGTAGACATATTTAAAATTTTAATTATGGTAGTGAACCCATTAGCTATTCCTTCCCACTCTGGTAAAAATAACAAAACGCAAAAAAAAAAAAAAATAACAAAAACACTGTTAGGCCTAATCCTTATGTAATAATCTGTTAGGCCTATCCCTACTCAACACGAAAGTTTCTGTGTGCCTTTAAGCCAGTTTTCAGATATACAGATTTAAAATGTTAATTCTTGTAGTGAACTCATTAGCCACATCCCTCCCACTGGTAAAATCGCAAATCGCACACTAAGGATATACCATAACTAGCAACATCTGAATAAAGGATTTCCGCATCCATGTTCAGATGGAATTGTGTTTATTTTGCTACTTTGCATCAGGCCTTCAAGTTTGGCCAACCATTTCTGAACCACCCTATATAGCTCTGCTCGTAGAGATGGAAATGATTTTGGCATGGAAGACTGAGTGTATCATGAACAAGAAAAGAAGCTTATACTATTAAAATTCTAAGCTTCTAATTATTCTACTATTAAAATTCTACTATTATAATTTTAAGTTAATTTAATTGGAGGACATAGAGTTTGTTTATTTAACGACTCCAAATGTCTAATTTAAAAAAAAGGAAGAGGCTTTACTACAAAAATGAGGCCAGTTTGAATATGTAGGATATTCGCAAATTATAATATTGAAAGCATATGTAAATGCAGACGATGGTTTCATATTTTTTATTGATCAATGTTTAATGCAGTCAAATTTCTCAAGAACAGAAACATAAAAACTGTGTGGAATAATTGTTGTGTAAGCCTTAAAAGCAGGTGAAAGGTGATAGTTTGAAGTGGATATTATTATTATAAAATTCAGTGCTAACTGCGATAAATTGATGTAAGTAAAGGCACTAAATGTCAAATATCTTATAACTGTACATTTTCTGTAAATATGCACTACATAGTTTAAATGTTTTATTATGAAAGATCAAGTCAGCGTTTTAAATTTATCAATGTTTGGAGTAATCATTTTTTTTTTTTTATCAGGTATATTATGGAAAACTTGTGAGAAGTATAAAACAAAATAAATCAGTTGTAGCACCTCTGAAACCAAAACTTCATTATCTTTACCTGAATTCCAGCAATAATTCTGTAGAAAAGCATAGTAATATAAATAAAAAAGTAACTGATGACTTAAAGATAAACATTGGAATTGCAGGAATTGACCGAATATTCAATGTAAATTGTGGGCTTTTCCGAAAACGAATATGGATGACAACATTAATTTTCTGCATTATAGCATGTTTTTATCAAATCCGAGTTTGTATCATTGATTACTTAGAAGAAAGTCCACAAAAAATGTTAACAACAGAAAGAAATTTTAGTATTAAATTTCCTTCTTTCACGGTTTGTCCTTTTCAATCTTACGACCATTATGAATATTTTGATGGATTAAGAGAAACATTTCGCTTTGATTATAATGTTACAAATGAAAATATTTCCATACCTTTATCAGAACTTTTAAGAATAGAAGATTACAATATTTCGGAATATTGGGAACAACAAGGCTTCCGCTCTAACATGATTGCACAAATTGATGTTGATGTAAGTTTATATCCTTTATTAAGTTTTTTAACAAATTAAAGATGACAAATAATAATAGATCCTAATGAGATCTTTCTATAAATTTCTAATTTGTATCAAAACAAAATATTTACAATTCTTTAACTATGGATTCATTTTATTCTTCACGACTTTTCTTTTGTGTAGCTACTTCTATTGCTATTTATTTATTCTATTATTTTTACAATCTTCACTATCAGCTATATAGATATAAAAAATATAAAACCTGCTGTTATTTTAAATAAATCACAACATAAGGAATAATAGAATTGTATATTAATCAAATTCAAAATAAATTATCACTATTAGCTATGTAGATATAAAATTTATAAAACCTACTGTTATTTTAAATAAATCATAACATAAGGAATGATAGAATTGCATAATAATCAAATTTGAAATAAATTACCAATCGAAAAAATTAATACATTATTGTGAAAATAAAGGGAAAAATGTTGAAACATTCAAAATGCAGGGATGTAAATTATCTGCTCAAATATCTGTATTTTGAATATTTTTTAATTTCAATTAAAATTGTTCTATTATTTATAATATTGAAATTCTAATATAAGATTTATTGTAACTTGAAGATTTTCTTTTCAAGTTACAATCGATAAGTTATCTATAGAAATATAGTTTATAAATAGTAGACAAGTTCCGCTATAAATTTTATAAATTATAAATTGAATAATATGAAATTTTTATAATTTTTGTATTTAATTTCAAATTATTTTGAACATTAAAGACATGTTGCTAGCTCAAAGAAAGTCGCGCGGCTGGCGTTGTCGCTATGACATCTGCCTCTCACCTCTAACCCTAACTCAAAAACCGATTGATAGGTGGCAGCACAAAACAGGCAAGACTAAAGCCCTATATTACCAAAGTAGCGACAGACGCCATTTTGGAGTCCCCCGCTCTGTTGCTGCTGTGTTGTGTGCGCTAACTCTTACAAATTTCACTGTTTAGTTTCCACTAGTAAATTAGTATCTTATGATAAAAAGACCAATTATGAACAAAATTAGCCTTTTTCAATGTTATTATTTCCTTTTTTAAGTTATTACTTTTTTTTTTAAACCATGTCGTTTCGAAGAACAGTTTTTACGTTTAAAATGCATTTCAGATGGGTTAATCTATTACTAAAATCTTTTATTTCTCTGTCTGTGTGTCTGTCTGTCCGGCGCAATTTTCTGTGAGAATGGAAAATAGAAATAATTTTTATTTTTACAATGAAACATCCGCGACAGGAATCGAACCAGCAACCTTCTGATCCGAAGTCAGATGTCTTATCCATTAGGCCATAGGGACTACAGCTCTGTTTATATTGCTTTTTGACTTAAATCACTATTTGCAGCTCAAAAACCAATAATATTTGTAACTCAAACGTCACTGAAAAGTGACAATCTATATAATTAAAATCTTTTATTTCTCTGTCTGTGTGTCTGTCTGTCCGGCGCAAATTTCTGTGAGAATGGAAAATAAAATTTTTTTTTACAAAGAAACATCCGCGCCGGGAATCGAACCTGCAACCTTCTGATTCGAAGTCAGATGTCTTATCTATTAGGCCATAGGGACTATTGCTTTTTGACTTAAATCACTATTTGCAGCTCAAAAACCATCAATATTTGTAACTCAAACGACACTGAAAATTGACAATTACAATAAAAATGAGAGTAAAAAAAACTTCTATTAGCTAGAATACTGAAAAAAACTATTGTAACTCAGAAACCACTGAAAAGTATCAATCCATATTACTAAAATCTTTTATTTCTCTGTTTGTCTCTCTGTATGTCCGTAGCAATTTTCTGTGAGAATGGAAAATAGAAATAATGTTTATAATGAAACATCCGCGACAATAACCGAACCTGCAACCTTCTGATCCGAAATCAGACGTCTTATCCATTAGGTCATGTGGACTACAACTTTATTCATATTGCTTTTTGACTTATCTCTCCTTCCCCTTCCCCCATCAATAAGGAATATTCAACCTTTTTTTTGAATCTCAAGATTGTTTATTTATTTCCCATCCGTCAGTTTATTTGTAATTAGAAACTGACAATTAGAACTATAATTGCCGAAATGTTGCAATATTTTAAGTATTTTTCTTAACTAAATTCTATGTGATATTGAAAAATAAGTGCGTATACACGGCAGATGTTGGAGTAATGATAACAGAGTCAAGAAAGAAAGAAGCACCCTTTTTGTGAGATAGATTACTGAAAAACACTATTTGTAACTCAAATACCTGGAATCACATCAAACTTAAGAACTTACCAAAGAACGAGATTGTCGATAACATCAATCGAGTCATAAGTCAAAGAATACAAGGTGAGACTACAGAGTGTTGTAAGTGAGAATAAAATTGATATTTCTGATATTCCACAACACGAACATCTCTATCTGCCTGAATATCTGAACTCATTGAATCTCAGCGGTATTCCTCAACATCGTTTGTCATTGAAGATTGGATCTCCAATAATGTTGTTGCCAAAAATCATTCCCAAGTTTGGACACTGCAACGGAACTCAACTTAAATGCCGTTCATTCGATAATGATCTCATAGAAGCCGAAATTATAACAGGAACTCACAAAGGAGATTTTGTTTTCATCCATAGGATGTCTATGAAACCAAATGATAATCTACTTGTATTCACTTTCACAAGAAAGCAATTTCCGATCAGGCCTTCTTACACGATATTTATCAATAAAGCTCAAGGACAGACTCTAAATAAAATTGCCATCTATTTGGAGAACGTTGTCGTGACTCACGCACAACTTCATGCCTTTGAATCACAAGTCATCAGAATTTGGTTATCTTCACTCGCAAGAATAGTCGCAATCAATTCGTCGCCAAGAATTTCGTATACAAGCTACGATCTTCATTCATCATCTATATTAACAAATTTAACAAACATCCATCTCAACATATCTCTTCTTCAAATATCTATATCAATCAATTTCCACACGGGTAATGGTTGTAATTCAGAAAAGAGATTCAAGAAAGAAAGAAGCACTATTTCTATAAGATAGAATACTGAAAAATCACTATTTGTAACTTAAAAACCAATGGTCTTTGTAACTTAAAAACCAATGGTCTTTGTAACTAAAAAACCACTGAAAAGTATATCAATATTACTAAAAGCTTTTATTTCTCTGTCTGTCTGGTGCAATTGTTGTAATTCGTGAAAATAGAAATAATTTCTACAAATTCACTACGGTAACTGAACATGCAACCATCTGCTCCGAAGTGAGACATCTTAGCCATTAGACCACGAGGACTACATTCTAATCTCCAGAAAAGATAAAAATATATCATAGATATATGATTCAGACGCTGGTTCTAAAAGCAGTCGTGGATTGACAGAATATAAACATCAGAAATTAAATTAAAAAAAAAAAACTTTAAAAAAATTTTAGTTTTAGTTTACTTGATATAATTTATGTGTGTGTGTTTTTTTAATAAATAAGAAGTTGTTTTCCGTTACATATGCGGAGGCTTCCGGAGCGAAGCGACAGGTAGCCAACTAGTTGTATTTTAACAAAGTACTGAAAATGTTTATTATTTTTTATTTTTTTACTTTATAATTTCATTCTTCAAAAAGTAGCTTTTATTCAAATTTAACGTTAATTTTTTTTTCTAAAACAAAACTATTTATGTGAAAATATTTAGTTTAATATAATTTTGTACAATAATTAGAATATAAGGAATGTACAGAAATTTCCTATTATATATATATAAATCATCGATTCATTTAGGAAATGAAACACTAGATACAAAAATGTTGAACTGTTTAAGTGTTTTTTTTAGTAATGTACAAATTAATACCAAATAATGTAACTTATATATATTAAATAAAAATTATCATGAAATATAGAAAAGGGCCGTATCACAATGCTATATTACAAAAGAAAAAAAGTCATAGACTCTTAAGAACTAAAAATATTTGATAAACTGAGATGCAAAAGATAACATTACATCAAATTAAAATTACATATAAAGCAAACAGGATTTGCACGCATAGTAAAAAATAAGATTTGTAAAATTTACAACATAATTTTCTTTGCCATTCAGATAAAAAATTTTAAAAAAGAAAATTACTCACTGAAATTGTATTGTTAATACAATATTTTAATATTTTTTTTTCCTTACATATATATGTTGCTTAATGAAAATAAATACAATGCACTACAGGTACTTTAAGTAATTTTTTATTAGTTATGTCAAAACAAACTGCGAAATCATTAATTGATTTCTTTTTATGATTTTAATTAAATCATCAACCTTATATTTTATATTTAGAATATCATTTTCCAAGGTTCTAAAACAATTCTCCACTAACAATAAATACTGAAATATCTTATTTTACACAAAAATTAAACTATTAGAATTTTCTTTGAAAGATTTCATTTTGGTAAAAAGTGCAAAGAAACATAATCACTTGTTGTATCTGATGGTGGTCTTAAAAAGTAATTTGCAATCTTTACAAATACTATATTTATTATAGACTTTATTTACAATACAGCCACTCAGAAAATATCAACATTGCATTTCGTCTAGATCTACAACATTTTTTTTTATTTTTGCAGCATATTTTACCATGTGAGAGAAAGATTAGAAACATACAATAATAATGTCATCATAAAAGTTTAAAATAAATATAAAAACTGAAAGCATAAAAAAAAATAAGAAAATGATAAAAAACATAAAATTAAATAAAAAAAATAAGTAAATGATAAAAAAACATAAAAGTAAATAAAAAAAATCAAATTAATAATAATAAAAATGGCCTATAAAAACAATTATAAAATAACAAATAGAAAAATAATTGAAAATAAAACCGTAAGTATTAAGATAAAAACATCAAAACTAAAAAAAACCCAATTGTTTTAATTTTCCCGCCAGGAATTTTTTATTTTTTTATATTTTTTATTATTTTATTATTTTATTTTATTTAAATTATTGTTCTATTTGTTATTTTATGATTGGTTTTATAGACCATTTTTTTATTATTATTTTTATTTAATGTTTTTAGTTTTTATTTTTATTTTAAACTACGTGATGACATTATTATTATTGCATGCTTTTAATTTTTTATTTGTTTCGGAGAAACAACTTCTTGAAATTCGTTGGAGCCATATCTCACGCCGAGAACGATTTTGATCGCGTTGTGGCATTCTACAAAAGCCATCGATGACGAGGCACCAATTAATTGGAACAATTAAATGCACAGAAATGTTCTGGCGTTTTAAAATTTTACAAACTTTGAAGAAACAGAGAATAGGTGCCCACACAGCTCTACATAGCGACGTTCAAAGTAGCGGGACTCAAAAATGGCGGTTTGTATGCTGCTCAATAGCAGAGCAGCGTTGTCGGCAAATGCCACGGAAAAGTCTGTCGCTACTTTGGTAATATAGGGCTTTAGGCAAGACAGGGCAGTTACAGCAATTTGACAATAGATGGAATATATGTGCGCAGCCAAATAAAACCAATAAACTTATTTAAATCTCCTTAACCAGAAACGCATTAAAATTAAAACATACAAAAATAACTTTATTGGTTTTATTTGGTTAGTCATTTCATTTATTTGAGATTATATAAGGTTATTATAGTGTTTTATATATAATCTCAAATAACCTTATATAATCTCAAATAAACAAAATTATTGACTAAATAAACTGATGGAAACAAAACATATTTAGAATAATGATTTTTATGTATAGTAATATTCATAAACTATTTGCAAAAAAATTTATACTTAGCTAAGCTACAAGATTTTAAATATACAGTATATAGAAATATAAAAATCTTAGTTTACTTAAGCTTTAAAGGAGAAAAACTTGAAATGCTTCTTTAATTTTTACAAAAATACTTATTTATAGTGTATACAAACAGTTGGCTTTGGTGATGAAAATAAAGATTATCAAGTTACAATAACTGAAATAAATACAGTGATGGGAAAATGCCAGTCTGTGAAGATGTGTAAGTAAAAAACAAATAGTTCATTGCTATTAAATAAAATTCAAAATTTAAAAGTACTCTATGAACAGGGTGGCCGGAAAATTCTCGTTTCCCCTAATATGTTATTATTAAATTAAGGGGTACGGGAACTTCCCGGTCACCCAATTGATGCAAGAATTCTATATTTTATTTAAATCTTGAAGCATTATAACCTATGTAATTTTATAAAATATTAATTTATAAGGATAAAAATTGCTAAACAGTTTACAAAACAGAAGAAATAAGATGAATTTCTGGAGGAAATATAGCCTCTACCATAAAACCAGACAACTAAAGCAGCATAATTTGCAAAATATTTACTTGTAAATTTCATTTCTTGAGGATAATTGTAGTTATAATTTGAATTTTTCTTTAAGAAATTTTGTTAAGTTAAATATCCATATATGAAAGACAAATGAATCTTACGTTTAGTTGAATGCAATTGGACGGAAAGATTTTAATGTTTAATTCTTGTTTTTTTCTAATCTTGTCTAGTAACTTTAGCAAGGTATCGTGGAGAGGCCACATCGACTTGTGTATATTTTCGCTACCTACCGGCCACAAGTGCACCATTTTTATTTACGGTAATACGTGGAGTCGTTTCAAATTAAACATTTTAAATAACTGTTTTTGATATAAATTGAACTACGATGTATTTTATTTATATAGGAAATTTATATTTTTATTTTATTATTTTTATAATAATAACAACATTATATTTTTATAATATTTTTTTATATAATATTTTAATAAGAAATTATTTGTCAAAAAATTTGAGCTTTTAAAATCAATAGATTTTATAAAAAATTGTAATACATTGAAGTGAGGAAGACAGGCCCTTAACAAAGACTATGTTTCAGATGTTTGGCAATGTTGTCATTGTACCCCACCCTAAAACTCCCGAACGAAAGTTCGGATCGAAAAACGAACCGTATTCACAGGCCCAAAACCTAGGAATGGTGTTTTTTTTTTCAGGGGCAAACGCCCGCCCCCTCCTAATTCGTGTTACTTGGCATTGTTTTCATTGGATTTCAATGCAACCATTTAAATTCAGTTTTTAGCTATTGCTTGATGGTTAAGGTTTCGGACTCATGAACTGAAGATCGTCGGTTCAAATCCGTATGTATACTTTTTTAAGGGGGGGGGGGCTCTCTTAATATTTTATTCAGAATGTCCGCATGGGATTTTTTTTCTTATTTTCCTAACTTTTTTTTATTTTTTTCTTAACTTTTTTTAAATTTTTTTCTAACTTTTTTTAAATTTTTCCTTATGTTACTGCACTTACTTTTTATTATTATTTTTTATTATTATGGGTAGCCCTTCAATTTATGCTTTAGCGCAAAATTATATTCACTTGTTATAATATATTATTTTGTTTTATATTTGTTTCATATCATTTTCGAAACTACTCAGTGAATTTTATTTTATGTGCACCGTATTTGAGATAGGGTAAAGTAGGGTAAGATGACGAACTTAAGCTTCAGAGATTGTCCCTGGGCTTAGTAAGTGGTTTAAAAACCTGAAATTTGAAAGGACACTTCTTGTATCCTTTATGTTCAATAAAAAAATATGAACCCTCTCGAATTATGAAGAATGTGTCACCAAAAAAAAAGAGTAATTTTCGTCATCTTACCCTACTTAAGGGGTAAGATGACGAAGGCTGGTGGGTAAGATGACGAACAGATAAAAGTAATACATTAAGATAGAAACATTTTATTTTAAAAACCCAGAGAAACAACTTCAGTTCCTAACGTGTGGCATGAAGTAGAAAAGTCAAAGATGAAACACTTAAAATACAATAACAGATTGCTCGTAATGAAACAAAACTTTGAAGAATTAGGTACAACAAAACTTTAGAAGAACATTAGTGTTGGCTCTGGCACGTTATGTTTCTTTGCTGCAGCATTTACACTTGAGGTTTTACTTTTACTTCAGCAATAGCTGCATTCTTTGTCTCCTTATCCCACTTTCCCCTGTCACTTTTCCTTGTGTAATTTCGTGGCCTATTGTTTATAATACCTAAAACATAGATAAACAGTCATATATGATCATTTAAAATAAAAGAAAAAATTAACTGCAACTACAATTCAGTTTCAAAACCAATTTTTTAAAATAGGACAAAAGCTATTCATAAAAGGTACTCATAAACATGTTGGATAAGATGACAAACTAAGCAAACTTCTCGTCATCTTACCCGCCCTGCCATTCGTCATCTTACCCCACGCCGCCAATTTGGTTCAGAACTTATTTATCATTACCGTACCTTTTCGTAAACAACCTACACCACACATGGTTCTTTATATTATGAGTTGTAATTTGGGAATATTTTATGAAAGAGCAAAAACAACTTAACCTAGTCGAGTAATTCCTTACTCTGTGAAGTCCAAAAAATACAAACGCACGGGAAACAAACACATCTTAGTCGCTACTGCACTCATCTGGCCCGACATCCCTTGCAGTGAACTTCGTTACTAATCACCTGAGTTTCAGAAAATGCTTGGACAGGTGCTTTTATCTATGAATGCGTCAGAGAAATAATTAGTTCGTCATCTTACACGCTTCGTCATCTTACCCGACTTTCCCTTATACTGTTATTCTATGGAATTTCAATTTTGTCTTCGTTAATCCTCAATTAAATAATATTATAATGATTAATCCTCTGAGATATTAGCTGAGATATTAGCTTAACGTGATAAAAATAGACAAAAAGACGAAAAGACATTGAAATTACAAGCAGAGGACAATGCTACAATGTTCAATTGGAATAATTCGTGCTCAGTAATAAAATTTTGATAGAAAATGCTGAAATTCTCAAATTATCTAGAAATAAATTAGATTTTTCTGAATTAGAAATAGCTCAAATTTGAAATAGAAATCTAAATCTTATTAGCAGAAAAAAAAGAAATTGAAATAAATTTAGCGTACCGCAAAACTTAGATTAAATAAAACAAGAAACAAGGTCGACACAAACTTAAACCAATTGCCTTTCTGATTCGATTATCGGGAAAGAATCGGGAACGGCCGTTTCGTCTTGCAGGAATCGCCGTTCCCGATTCCTTCTCGATAATCGAACCAGAAAGGCAATTGGTTTAAGTTTCTGTCGACCTTGTTTCTTGTTTTATTTAGAAAAAAAAATTACTATTTTTTTTTAGCAATCAATGAATACTTCCTGGAACTTTATCTTTGTGGTAGCTTTAGTGTTTTAGCATGGATATATTGAAACAAGAAGTGAAGTTTTCTTAATTATTTTCAAATTTACAGTTGCATTTCCATGATGATGAGGATGATCCGAGAACATTAAGCGCAGAAGATGGGTTATTGTTGAAAGAAGCACAAATTGGAGAAATAATGAGTACTTATCGAAAGGTATTTATTTTATTTTAGATTTTTCACCTGTTTTGCTTTTATAAGATCTACAAGAGGCAGCATTTCTTGACTATGAATCAAAGGATATTTTCAATAAGCATGCGATTATTAGCAATAATATTATTAAGATAGGAATTATTTCAGCCAAAAAATTTAAAGAAAGCTATGTCCTAGTTCTTAATGACCACTTCAACATTCAGTTATCAGTTTTTATAGATGGATTGGTAAAGTTATACATTTTAAATTTAAATTGCTAAAATTTGTAAATTAAACGATTGCATCTCACAAATTATAAAATAAAATTGAGTTAATTGTAAAAACACAGCTATCTTACATATTCTGTAAAATAGCATTGATACTTTGATTTATTGATTCTTCTGTATCGACTGCAACCAAAGTGGTCAATTGGTAGGTCAAGAGAAATGTCGGATCGGGATGTGCATGAAACCATTAAACAAATTTAAGAACTACAATAAAAATCAGAAAGAAATGCAAAATTGTGAAAGGTTATCCTAAAAAAGAAATGTCGTAATTTTTGCCAGGATATTTTGAAGAAAAGTCATTGGTGTTGAATCAAACAGCGAATTGAGCTTGACTGCTGTATATCAATATGGCGCTTTAACAAAACATTGATGTTTTTATATTTTTTCTTTATAAATCCTTCTAATGAATTCTTGATTCATTTTCTATAGGTTTCTTTTGGTTTTAGTAGATCTTTTCAGACATGTAGTCTACATTGTTCATCTGTCTATCAGTAAAAAAGTTGAAGTGAAAAAATTGTAACTCTAACATACTAAAATATCAAAAGTTTGCTTGTATAAAAAAATTATATAGCAATGTTAGAATCGTCTAGCGCCACAAAATTCCTAGCGCTACAATAGGAACTTCCATGACTGCTCTGATTTCTTACATTCCTAATCTTTAACACGTATATCATAAATAACAAAAAGGTAAAATCATTTCAAAATTTGACATTATTTTTAAATGATATAATATTAAGTAATGCAAAAGTTACTCAATTTGAAGTACTTTTGCGAACTGCAGTTGAAAGATTTTTTTTTTTTTTAATCACAAATAAAATTTCTAACCAACTAATCATTCCTTAATTTATTATAACTTAAGTTGTTATAAAGTAAATAAACTATGTTGTAAAGATATTATATTTTTTTGTTATAGCAGTGAAATAGTAGAACATTGAATATTTGAAAAGAAATGTTTTCTTCAAAAATCACCTAATAAAAAATTTCTATTTCCATTAATATTTTTAAATTTATAGGAAGAATACATCAATAGAAAAGACTATCCTTGTTCTGATTCAATGACCGTAGCCAAATGTAGAAGTGAATGTTATGATCGGCTTTTAAACAAAAAAGCTGTATGTAGGTAATTAACATTTAAGTTCAATTCTATAGTTATTATTTTGAACAGTAATTTATTTTAAAATATGTGGAGAGTAGAGTCATTTGGTGTTATCATCTGTGTGTAAAAAGAATGGAAAATCATACTCACATTACTTGAGGAAAAGGGTTTACTTCGATTCATCAAGTAGGTGAGGAACAAACAGACTTCTGAAATGATCTTTCATTACAGAAAAATTACTACAGCTCAATATCTTATCAAACGTAAAATCACAACTCGGAATTTAGAATCTCCCATAGCAACTAACAACTGATTGTTTAAGTTTACGCGCACAGCACACAATTGTTTTAAACAGTTGTACACGTTATATCACACTTAATTGTTAGATGGCGCTCAACTTCCGTTATCGCAAAGTTCGAGGCTTAAATTTAAGTTTAGCAATTTTGAAATGTCTCAAGGTTTGAATATGAAGGTAAGTACTTCACTTTTAACAACTTAACTTATTTTATCTAACACAGACTTCATTCAAACCACAAAATATTTAAGTGAAATATTTTATAATAAATTTTAAATCATGTGCTTCATATTAAAATTTAAGACACAATTATTCAATTAAAATAATTATGACGTTATAGAAAAGCGGATATAAAAAAGTCACACGATAGACTCGTTTTCGGACAGAGTTGACGTGACAGTCATTAGAAGTGCAATCAGCATTGGAATGAGAATTCAACCCCGTAGTAATCTCAGACTGACGAATGTCTTAGAAATTAGAAGGCAAATCACATGAAGACCGAAGACACAAGTATATTGATGGACATATGAAAGAAGTTGAAACCCACAGTAAATTGGGAAAAGTCTGAAGTCGGAAATTAAAGAAGAAGAAGTAGAAGTTATTCTTAAAGCATTAAGAAGAAGCAATTTAAGTATTAAGCAGACGACAGATGACAAAATAACTAAAGGCAGTTTAAAATCAGAACCGCCAGGAGGACGATTGAATTGACGTCACAAACTCATGAGAAGACTGGAGCAAGCGGCAGTTTTGTATCTCTCATTGAACGTAGAATTCTTAGGAAGTTTCGGGGAACTTTGTATATTTGTGAAGTGTTCAATCCAGAAGCAAAGAAGAAGGATCAATAAGCGAGAAGATAATTGCCAAGATTAATCGACAGGAAACAGGAACCAATAAAGATATAAGAAAATTCTACGCATTGCAGCTACAGCAAGTAATACTACGGAGCCGTGAATTTTACTCTACGGAAGCCACACAGAGACAGTGGAACCTCAAATAGGAAAAAGTGTGAAATTCAGCTACTGTGAGTAGAAACCTTTCTAATTATTGAACTGTTGATTGAGTTTAAAAAGTCAAGAGGAAATTGAGAAAGTCAGGAAATTTAAATTCTTAAGTAAAGAATTTTAGAAGCCATTACTAAACTTATTTTGCGCATAAGGTGAAAAAGCCAGTTTGAGTAAATTATTTAAACTAGAATTAAAACTAATATTTCAGAAGTAAGAAATATATTGAAGACAGTGTTAGTTAATCGAAAAATAGAAGATTATGATTATTAAGTGCATTTGGTTTTGTGTATTATCAATTATTAATGCAAAGACAGTGATAGAATTGATATCATTTAGCGGAATAGTGAATTATAAAGAGTTAACATTAATTACTCCACAACTTAATTTTAGAAGAACAGTGAATTTTAATGAGTGCCCTATTTAAATACATTTTACTTGATATACAACGTAGTGGTAAAGTGTGCTAATGCAGTTTCAAGTAAAGAACTGTTTGCTGATGCAAGATAATATATTCAACTAATTTATAGACTTTGAACTAACAGTTTTAACAACTGCTACTAATCTCTGTAAATATAGTATTAACAAATAGTGTTAAATATAAAAAAAAAATATTTAGCCTGTTTGTCATCTTTTTTCATATTTAATATAGATTACTGTTTCGAAATCATGATCTATTTACAAGATTTAAGAAGATAAGAGGTGCAGATGATAGTGAATTAGACTACAGATTCAAAATATACTTCCTAGGTTTTTACAAAACTTTCCTATGTAATATCAACTAAACTTAAATAAAACAAATGCTGGTTTTATATTGTACACGAAACCGTATGAACCCCGTCCTTGTTTCATTTTCGACCAATTAGTGTCAGACAGAAAGTGGCACTAATTATTAAAAATAAAATAAATAAAAACTTATTAAAAATGAAATATCGGAAAAATGATTTTATAAAAAATAAAAAAAAGATTGTATCCATTAAAACTATATTTCAGATTACTATGAATGATAACTATAAAGTTATCAGAAACAATTACATAGAAGCCATTACAATGATAGCTTCAATATTTCAAATTGTGGGACTGAATTTCTTCAAACAATGGATTGAAGAAACTTAACTTCAATATACCAAAATGTTTGAAGTATATCCATTACGTAACGCAATGTTTTTCTGTAGATTTGTTCTTGCTTAGTGAACATAATCACGTATGAAATGACCAAATAAATAGCTGTGTCTGTAAGTCACAATATTCTAGCAGAACTCGATAGGAAGACGATGTCAGGAGATTCCTGTGAAAAATAAATCCTACTATAAGTAGTTTTCTCATAAACATTTAAAATCCCATTCCAGAAAACGTTTGCCAGTAGAAGGTGAATAAAAAATTCGGAATTATCAAAAATGTGTTCACAAAGTTAAATTTTAATTGTCTTTGCTTTCGATTACGTTATTTCATTAATGTAACCATGTAATTTCATTTAGATTTCTTTTGAATTTTTGTCACGAATTTACATTTAAAGAACGTAATTATCATTCATTTCATTATTATTCTTTCCTTACAAGAGAAAAATATCTGAAACAAAAGAATTTTAAAAACAATTTTAAATGTAAAATATAACATTAATAAAACATTTACATTTTTTTATAGTTTACCTTTCATGAAGAATCATACTATGAAACCCTGTAATACACCTGAAGATTTTAATATCACCATGGAAGCTGCATTTTCCCTAATGAATAATTACACAGGAAATTGGTGTAATTGTCCACAAAAATGTTCTCGATATGTATTTGATTATATATTCAATCACATTATTGAAAAATACCCTGTTATAATTTTTGCGATAAATGTTTCCAATAACATCTTTCTAGTGATAAGCGAATTCTATACATTAAGTTTACTCACTGTATTCAGTCAGATTTGCGGATTTCTTGGATTCTTTTTGGGTTTCAATATTTTGTCGTTATTAGAAATAAGCGAAAGCATTTGGAAATATTTCAGCAACAAACGGAAGTAACGAAGGTAACTTAGATTAGTAAATTTATTTGTGAAATGGATTCTATCTAAATAATATATATTTCTGTAGTTTCAAAACTATATACCAAACATTGCAAATTTGGCTTAGTATTAAATAATATAAAAAATAAAATATTTGAGCACTTTACATTAAAAGTAGAATAACTGAAGCCAGTAGAAGTTACCTATAAAATACATTGTCAGATTAACAAGAGAACAGTAAGTTTGTTCTAAAGCATAACTTTATGGGCGACCCCTAATAATAACAAAATTTAAAAAGACAATAATAATAAAAAAGAGAAATAAAAACAGAAAGTACATTAACGAAAATAAAAATAAAAAGAAAAATTGGGAAAAATCCACATGTACATTGACAAAAAAAGATAAAGAGAAGAAAAAAACAAACAAACAATAGTAGATACACTGTTCGAACCGACAACATTCAGCATATGAGTCGCAGAACTTTACCGACCATGCTACAGCTGAAAACTGAAATGAGATGGTTGCATTTCTAACATTTAAGCTAATAGCGGAAATCCAATGAAAACAATGCCAAATATCTCGAACGTGGGGGGGGGGGGCATTGGCCCCTGAAAATACCCAATTCCTATGGTGTTTGAGCCTCTGAACACGATGGTGAAATCCGTTTGTCTATCCGATCTACCGTTCGGTAGTTGTTAGGGGTGGAGAGACACGGATGGACGGACAGGACAAATGCAATAGCTACTGATTTTGATCTCTATCACAATAGCTCAAAACTGGGTCGCTTAAAATTAATAAATTACCAACATATCAAAATATCAATATATGTACTTATAAATAATATTAGTTTTGTAACGCTTACTTTAATCTGTTTTATATTAATGAAAGTAATAATCACAATTTATACGAATGTATTAAGTGATTTTTAATTTGTAATTCATTAATCATTTAGAACAGCGTTTCTTAACCTGGGGGTATTTTGGGTAAAATGACTATCCATTAAGGGTAACAAGACAACGGGCTTTTTATATATACTTAAATCAAACTATCAGTTATGCTTCTAGCAATAGTAAGCTTCGCATTGGATAGCATTGCAATGAATAAAAAGCTGCACACGATAGAAGAGAATCTTATCAAACCTGTTTAGTGGAATCAAATATCTCTTTCCAACAACACAGTCCAAACTCTTCTATAAGAGACGAGTTTATTTGACGAAAATAATTGTTGAAATAAAAGATAGACCTTACAAAATTTCTTTTTTTTACATCTTACTCTTCTTCATACAGCAATATTTTGAAATACCTTATCGGCCATTTCTTTTTCAAGCTTTTGTATTACAGAGGGAAAAAGAAAA
>JAFIDM010019031.1:0-28301 GCA_023159025.1 Thereuonema tuberculata
AACTCCTCGTAAGCTTGAATATGCTTTTGTAAATACTAATTTGTTGATTTTTTTTTTCGGCTCTGAAAGTATATTTTAATTTAACCGTTATTATCATCATTTTCAATATATGTCACTTTTATCAAAGTACTTATTTTTTGAATATACCCCAGTACATCCTAACTATATTACAGTATCAGTCTGAAACAGTAATCATGTTATGCCATGCAAATATTAACTTATATAGCACATTTCGTAATATTTTACGGTTTTTGTTTTTTTTATTTTGTTATGTTTTTTTCATTTTAAAACTGATTTAAAATATAGTAAACCACTAATTTATGGAAAGTCCTACCAAATCCCAAATTTTTTTTAACATGTTTAATAATATAAGTTAATTTTATTCTTATATTCTACACTGTTCTAAATTTTAAATTGCAAAAGATTGATTGAAATCTTTGCTTTGCGAAACTCAAAGGCCTTGCTTTAAGTTTTGCCTGTTTGATATATACAGTGTTACCTCCGAATAACGGACAGTCACGGGACCGGAAGTTTCGTCCGTTATTGGGAGGTGTCCGCTATTGGGGAGGACTGTCTTTTTTTCATTTTTTAGCTTATAGCATGTCATTTAATGACAAATTATGTACAATCTTAATTAAATTTCTACAATTATCATTCCGATATGAGAGCATATGAACAATTGCAAATTATTTACTATATTCCTTTTTAAATGAGTGCTAATCCATTTGTCTTACTTAAAATAATGACAAAATTAATTACAGTATGTAGAAAAATTAATTTCTAGCCATCCATTTGATGCCTTAAACGTGTCCAATCCTAAAGTTTGACCGACTTCTCTGGCTTTTTCTTGAAGGAAAACACCGCTTATAGGAATGTTCTTTGCACGAGCAAAGCGGAACCATTTTATCACCATTTCGTCGATTTTTCTTGTTTCAGTTTTACGAAACTTCAAATTTTTCGAATTTTCGTTTGAATTCACCATCCACATTTTTCTAATCTCATCTTTGTCCTTCAAAAGTTCACTTATCTGAGTTTTAAAACGTTTAAAACTTTAAAACGTTCAGCAAGACAACGCATACTCAGCTTTTCTTTTTCAGCAACTTCAAGAACATCAATTTTTTCTTTCAGTGCCAATCTCTTCCTTTTTGACGCCATTTTAATTCGCACTAAATTTAATCAACATGTTTATAGGATAGCTTTACGAGGGATTGATATTTACAAAGCAAGTGCAGTGAAAAAAAAAAAGGGCCTCAGATTCGTGCATTGAATCATGGGACACAGATACAATGTATCAATATATGGGGGGGGGGGGGGGGGGGGGCACCGATACAATGTATCAATGTATGGGAGATCGATGTAAATATCTTGATGAGTTTGTCGAAATGTTAATCGAAAAAAAATTTTTTTTTTTTTTACAGTTAAAATAACTGTCCGCTATTCAGAGTGTCCGCTATTCGGAGTGGATAACATGGAATATCCTATTTTAAGGGACTGGGACTCGCAATAATGTCCGCTAATTAGAGGTGTCCGCTATTCGGAGTGTCCGTTAAAGGAGGTGACACTGTATATTAAATTTCAAGGTTTATATATATATATAAATTAATATCCAAATCATTTTTGACTGTTTTCTCATTAAATCTAACCACTATTATTATTAGAAAAAAAAATTAAAAATCAGCACTGTATCATGTACTTAAGCTTGTAGGCTACCCTGGTATCATATTTTTGGGAATACCTCGGAAACCAGTATAGATGTCAAAAAATATATATATGACGAGGGCCCTCTGCGACAACGAGACAAATCTAACGACGTATCAACCATATTTGTAGGTGCTACAGATTTGGCTCTAGGTTCAGCCGAGTAAAGGGTAACAAGAAGAACAGGAACAAAATGTGAACAGTGGCAATATTTCTAAAGTCCAGATTTTCTTTTTGACTAGTACGATTTTTATTATTTTTGATGTAGTTGCCGATTATTATGTTTTGAACTAGTCTGCAAATTTTCATTCAAAAATATGCAGGAGGACCCGAGATATTAGCTGCCAAAATTTCGCAATTTAACATTTTTGGGAATATCTTGGAAACCTGTTGAGATATCAAAATAATGCACATGACGAGGGCACTCCGCGACAATGAGACAAATCTAATGACATATCAACCATCCATAAAATTCTAGGTGTTACAGTTTTGGCTGTAGGTCCTGTCGACTGTAAAGGGTAACAAGAACAACAAGATGTGAACAGAGGCAAAATTTGTAAGATCCTGCTTTTCATTTTGGCTAATCCAATTTTAATTATTTTTGATACACATGTAGATTATGATACTTTGAACTAGTCTGCAAAATTTCACTCAAAAATATGCAACGAGATATCAGCTGCCAAAATTTAACAACTTAACATGGCAAAAAGGCACTTGAATCATAAAAATTTATATAATTAACTTTTAACACCTTTCTTAGTAATCAAATCTTAACACTACTGCTTTCTGAAATAATTCAACAAAGCAGATCTCATTTTAACAGAAGATCCGAATCTTCGTCTTGTATTTCACTGAACTATTGTTGAAACAATTGTTTTACATTTCACTATTAATATTTCATATCCTTAATTGAGAAAATTCTTATTAATATTACAGAACAATTTTCACTATTCTCCCACAAAAAAAAAAGTCTTTTTTTTTTATTATTGTAATGATCATTTACAGTTCAATTGTTTCGTCTGTAGGAAATTTGAAAGATCGTTTTACTAAGAGAAGGATGAATTTATACTCAGGATTTAGAATCAAGCTCAATAATGAATCAGTGGGAATAAATACATAAGAATTCTGAACATTGTTTGAATACGTAGACTACAAATAGTAAATGAAAATTTTAATGAAACTTTTATTAAAAACTTCATTGATAATCAATTAATGTAAATCCTACACTCATACAGTATATACTCTTTACTTCTTTCGATTATACTTTAAAATAAATCGCTCACATAATATTAAGCATTTGAGACATTTTTCTATTTATTTTGGATATAAGTGTAACAAATAAAAGCAAATTTCCTTATAAAACCAATTTCATTTACAGTGTAAAATATATCACTTTCATTTATTAATTTCAAATGATCCAATTATAATAAAACATCCCCTTGAAAAGTAGTTCCAAAGGTAATAAGACAAATCTCAACTAGAACTCTTATTCATACAATTTACGAAGTCCACAATAAAAGCAGAGCGAACTGGTCTTTTAGGCAATAAAAAAAATCCAAATTTTACCAATCCGAAATCTCAGACTATGATCTTAAGGTGAAGCAATTTAAAAAAATCCGATAATTGTGGCACCTTACGTTCTCTTTAAAGCATTTCATGAGTTTATCTTCTTAACAAAGATTTCTGCAAAGGTTTTTTTTTTCCCATGTTATCGAAGGGGTTTTGCTGCATATTTGAATGTTCTTTGATCTTTAAGATTTTAAGCGTGAAAAACCAATGGCTCAAAACTACAGCTGTCGACTGTGAATTCAAAACTCATCAACAACCCTGTCTTCAATGTTTAGGCAATAATGGATGTTCTTAAATACATACTCAGTATTGTCTTTATATAATAAATTAATACTCTCATATTTCTTATTATTGCTATAACGTTATTCGTAGACTTCTGTAGAAAATATTACAGTTTCATTTTGTAATGTTAATTGAAGGAGACAATATTAAAAGATGTCTATTGTTTTTAAAATGAAGAAAGATTTAATTAAATCTCTTTTCATTTTAAACACATGGCTTCGTTCTTTTTTTAAATGCCTATATTAAATTCCTTTTGTGCCTAGTGGATTACAGGATAAGGAACATTTATATTTTGAATTTTTGTTTATTTTTGGTTAGGATTTCTTCGGGGGGCAGGTCCAGCTCTCGGGAGCGAGATCCGGGATCTTCTGAGTCTTTCATCGTTGGCCGGCTGATGAGTCCTAAAAGGGACGAAACGGTTCGTCCCAGTCTCTTTCCGGTGACAGCTCAGGGTGCGAATTCCCTTCTCATTTAGCGTTGTGCCTTCGTTTTTCTTTGATATCTATTGTTTTGTTTGGACTTTCTGAACATTACTCTTCTATGGTTCAATCGGTTTCTCAATGCGGACTTTTTTCAAATTCAAATTTTCAGTTGGATTTAAAACTCTTTATTTTCCTCGGTGGAATCTTTTTATCAATTCATTTTTATAAAAAGGTTTTTTATTCCATAAAATGTCAGTTAAACTTCATATTTTTTGAGTAATATTCAATAGTTCTTTCGGTATATATTGTTCATTTTTGGTTGTTGACGAATCATTCAATTACTCATACTTTGGCTATGTAGGGTGTAACTTCCGATTTGGGGGCGGAGCAGATTCTGTCTTCAGAAAAATCAGAGTAAGATATTAACATCTCACCTAACACATTAGTACATAATATTTTTTCCTTTTTTTACATCAAAACATATCTTTTTATATAATAAATAATAATATTTCTATCGAAAGTAAGTAGTAATAATAAAGCGAAACAAATTAAAAACAATTAGGTTCCTGAAAGAACCTATTTTCATCAAAATGTTATTGCTTAATTTTTTTATTTTTTTTAAGTCATGAAAACTCGACAGAAATGAAAAGTATACGTTTATTTTCAAATTGTAACAGATATTACAATTCAAACTGTATTATCTGTTGAGAAAAAAAATATTAAATTAGCATTGTTATCTTAATCATATAAAACCATGCACAAACTAAGGGATTTTCTAAATGGATTAATAATCATTGTTTAAGAAATGGATTGAAAACTGATGTTTACATTCTATTGATATTATAATAAAATTTGGATATCATATTTTACAATTAAACCATACTGTATTACAGTTTTGTTTTATTTTTAATAAATGCAATATTATAGTTTATTGAATTTTTTTTATTCCTCATTTGTACATTTCAATTCTTTAATGTAATCTGTTTATTGAAAATTAATGGTATCTTGTGAGTAAAAAGCTAATCAACTCTGTTTGAAGCTGGTAAGTTAAACAACAAACCGGCAGATGGAGATATCTGTTAGGCGTGAGCTGCCATCTGCTGGTATTTTCTGTAACTATTTGGAACAAACTTAGTTCTGTTTTCCAATGCGATAAAATTTAAAACATTGAAAAAGAAAACAGGTTCTTAAAAATTAAAGAAAAGAAAATAAGTTTCGGTTGAACTGAATTTGGAAATTTATCCACTGTCTTTTTTGTAATTACTTATCAGTTATAATTAACTGGCCACTTCAATGAAACTGATTTAATCTGATTGTTACAGAATTATTAAATTAATAATGAGGAAGAAATGCACATTCAACTTGTTTCTTTGTGAATGCATTCAAAATCCATTTTTTTTTTTTATTTGGCGATTGTTTACGTGTAAGGAAAATAAATACACATTTACAACTACTGTTCGTTTATGTTTACGAGAACCTTCAGCGCTTTTGCGCATGCGTCAGGTCTCCTTCGATTTCATCAAAATAGGGGTGAGGAGAAATAAAAAGGGGTTGTTTACTTTTTATCAGAGTTAGTTTACTAGTAGCTGCGTTCTATTTGCGCTTTTCGGGAAAGAATTAAAGAAAGAATAAATACTATTGCAAAAATGCTCCTCCGTTATTTTTTTCTTAAAAGCGAAAATGTCCAAAAGAATTTCTTAGGAAAGTGCCCATCTCAGCGTATCACCTCTCTGCGGAGTAAAATCGTCCGCCAGTTGTGCGTCTGGCTTTCTAAAACGTACAGTACACAGCTCATCAAGCTACAAATTCCACTTCCATTTAACCACTACGATGTTTTTAAGGATATAATTTAATAAACTAACATCGGTATGTTTTATAATTGTTTTTTTACTATCAGAAGAATACTATAGCCTAATATTAATTTTCTATAAAATTAACATTAATATTAAATATTTGGTCCAAGTACAAATAATAGGACTATTTAAGATTGGTATAATTCTTTTGATTTTTAACATTCTATCCAAAAATATGTTTGCATTCATATCCCGGACTTACGTACTCTTTGCATTGGAACTATATTCCCGAAGGTACGGTATTTGCTTCCGAGTTACGTACACTTTGCGTAAGCAGCACATTACAGCTACGTTTCATCAGATTGTTTTCAAAGGCGTTAAAAATCTGATGAAACGGTTTGCGTTTGTTTGTTTCTCTTTGACATTAAATTGTTTATAACTTTTATTCTAGTATTTTCTTGTAATTAAATTAGAAACAAGTGTAGTAATATAATTAATAGAATTTAAGGGCTATTAAGTTGTTAAGATGTTGGCATCTCGTTATATTAGTATCAGTTATTCAATTATGTAGGAAAAAAAAAACTACATTGTTTCGACTTACGGACACCTAAATTGGCGTAAGTCCGGGGTCTGACTACGCTCTAATGATGTTTTACACAACTTCAGAACTTGTTGATTCAGTCTGTGAATAAGAATATTGTCAGTCCTAGCGGGCTATAGCTTTTTTATTCAGAAATCAAAAAATAAAAAAGAATATTAGAATTAATTCTTAAGACAAATAAAAGTAGGGAAGATTGAGCATGAAGAAACACCAAAGATTGAAACCCCAGTTCAGTAAGTCGCTTTTTTAAAAATTAAAAAATATTATAAAAAAAAATACGTTTAAATAAAGAATTATTCCATGATAAAAGAAAGTAAATGGAATAACAACGATACTGTTTCTTTAGATTTATTGAATGATTGAGCTGTTTGAGACTTCCTTGATAATGTTAATCGTGTTTAACCGGAAATTACATCTTTTTTAACAATGACACCCCTCTGTTTTTAAATCCCTAAACTGCAAACTTTGTAGGTTAGTTGGTTTCAATACAAAGTCCACGAAGAATAATTCAACTATCATTTATACTCACAGAAAGTAAATAGTGTGAACTAGTTCTTAAATCAAAGACAACTAAATTTTAAAAATGTGAGAAAGATAAGTAAATTATTCGCACTTACAAGTGATAATAATTAATTGCTTAATCTTTTTCTTAATGACATCGAGATAATATTATAAATATTGTAACTAATCTTTTGAAAGCATTAAAATGCTCATTTTCTGTCCTTTTGTTTTCTTTCTAATGGTCACTTATTTGTCCTGAGATCGTCCCTGAAAAGTCAACATGTCTCATATCTCACAGTGCAAATACTCACATTCAAGGCAGCAGGCGAATGATGTATGAATCTCATGTGACGTCATTTGTGAAAATATGGTCATCTCACACCCCCGACAGTTTCAAGGTCACTGCTGCTCTATTTCTTTTGGTTTGACTTGTTTTCGAGATTGTTTTCTTGGGTTTTTGTGGCCCCTGAGCAGCTGAAGCAACAGTTGCCGCTGCCTCGCTCTGATTGGTTCCTCGAAAGGCGTTCCTCTTCTGGGCAAACGCAAATGGATTCTGATAAACAAGTGCTGAGTTACACGAAATCCAAAGACTCGTTTCTCGAACGGAAATACTTCGACGTGAACGGTTTCCGAAATCACTTGATCATTAGTTGGAGAATGTCTAGACCAAAGGCAGAGAATTATTTCATTCATTTCCACGAATTAAAAGTTGTAATAAGGAAATCAATTTTCAGAAGAATTCTAGTGTAATAACTTGATTCAAAGACGTTTCAATGAAATCAATTAAAAAAAGAAAAAGCGTAAAAATTGCAATGGCTGAATAAAAGTATAATTATAATAAATAATTAATAAATTATAGCAGATTTCTAAAATGTAAATAAGCTGTATTTTGTTTCAAAAAAGTTTTGATTTTGTCCTCTTTTTTGTGAATCGAAGATCCTACAGTCGCCATTTTGTACCAAAATAAAAATGATGCCAAGTTGAACAACCTAATATTAACATTTCAGTTTCCTAAGGCAATTAGTTTACGCTGTTTTAAATGAGAATTATAAGATAATTTAAAAGATAATGGGAAAGTTATGAGGAAAACCAGTTTCATTACTAATAAAGCTCGGATTTAAAAGTACATGTTATATTCTAATTCTTGATCTTTATTTCCATTTTTTCTAAGTTAAAATAGCCAAATTCTCAGTTTATTCTTACTAATTTATTATTAAGTTATTCTTATTCAGATAAATTCCATATTGTGATATTCTAGAGTTCTCAAATGAAAATGGTCAGGGCCGGATTAAGATTAGTTGATGCCCTAAACACAGTCCAATAATGATGCTCCCACTGTTCAACCACCTTCTTTCACCTTCTTTTAAGTCGTCCTCCACGCCACAACACACAACTATATTAAATATAAACTGTTTTTTTTTATTGTAAAAAAACGGGGTGTATCAAAACTCTCTGTACAAATTTTAATGGCAGATGGGAGCAGGACGACAAGTATTTTTCGTCTATGAATATATATTCACTGACGGCAACCTTCGGTGCTTTTTAGCTGCGCTTCAATCGACTGGAGATGAGATATGAAACACCAAGACAAACCTAGATGAATGGAAACAAGTATGAACAACATGTTTATTCAAAGCAGGTGCTCAAAGTTGCGCCCGACATCAGCAATACAGGCTTGGAAAGCATTATCGGTACAACCTGACAGCAGCTCTTCCATTTCCACATACGGCCGTCTCAGTCGTAAAACAAATATTACACATAATGTGTCCGATTTACGAATAGCGCAGCAATCAGTCGGTTCTTACTTCGCTCCTGGTTTTTGCTTTTTAAAAAAAAAAAAAAAACTGTTTCAGAAAAAAAAAAAAAAGGAAATACAAAAATTTAGTGAAAATGATTTTTAATCACTTTCCAAAAGATCACAAAACAAAATACGATCTCATTATCTGTATACTGAAATTATGTGTTCTCGAGAGCATATTTTTCAATTTTAAAAATCCTCTTTCTACATTTCGATCTAGTGGACAATTTTTTAAAAATAAAAATTCTAACAGAAATATTATTTGTAAGAATCAAAACAACAGGAAGAAATTTTTTTTTTTTTCCAGTTTTCTCTTTTGGGCATCACTTAATTGAACACTTCTGATCTTTTGGTCTGAAAAGTATAGAAGAATGTATAATTTTTATTTACAATGATTTTAAAAAATTATTGAAATTCATGCAAAAAGTCAAAACATTCTTAATTCTAGATATATGTTCGGACAACGATTAACAGAAACTTATCTTCAGACTTCTATGGGACACTAATCTAAAGTTAGTTGACTGAGTGGGACAAAATAAAGCAACAATAATTGCAATTCTTGTAACATGCCAATAAACCCTTTCTATGAATCTGGAATATCCTTAAACTTGTTGACTACACAATGGTACCCCTACCATTGTCTTGTTGTCCTCAGTACATCCTTAGTATTACTTAATGGAGGACTGTAAATGTTGATACATAGTCAGATGGATGTCGTACAACATAAGAATAGTTGTCCCCACAGTTCTATTTTCAGAGCCATTTGTTGTAGAACTTTCCCTCTACAGATGTAACTTCTAGTTTCAAGATATTTAATGCTCTTCTAACCTCTGCATTTTATTATTATTATTATTATTAAGTAAACTTTAAAACTTTACGTATTCAGACTGATTTTCCTCAATCATTCCGTTTCTTCTGTTGTTTCCTTTCTATCTTTTTTAAATGTAGCTGAGGTCAGCAGTTGTTGCTCTGTCACCAGCTTCTTTAGAACTTGCTGCAAAATTCAGTGAGTTTCAGTCACGTGTCTGTAGTGAGCTCCAATCAGGGCCGGCGAAGCTGTGGCGTAACACTAAACAAAAGACAACCCTATATTCGGCAGCAAGAAGTACTCGATGACATTTTTGCAACAGATTTGATTGAATTCAACGTTATTATGAATTAAGTGTCAGTTACCCTTCGAAAATAAACTAAATTTAAATGCCAAAAACAACATCCAGTCGAAGTAGAATTTCCAGTATTTATTGTTTATACCGCCAACATGTTTCGTATGATTGTACATATATTTTCAAGGCTTAACATTCAAACTAAGAAGAATACAATATTTTTACTGAAATAAATTCGTTCTATGGGTCAATTGGCAGATGTCAATTTTTTTAGAGTTTTTTTTCATTTCTCAAGAAACCGTGCAGTAAGTTGTGTGTGTTCTGTACAACGTGTGATCGGACATAGTCATGAAGGAGGATCACATCATCATAGAGAAGATCAGGAAGTTTTGTTCCATATGTTGTTGTGCAACTGTTTCAGTAGATGATCTGTTATCCAAGCGGATCGTCATTTTGAAATGATAGCTCGCACCTCCAACGACACACACAACACAAAGACCAGGCTGCACTGAACAGTACTGCCCTCTATCGGATACTTCAGCAACCAGCACATTACAGCAGACTCATTAATTTAATTTCTAGAGCTTGTAAACTTTTCTTCTGATTGGAAAATTTAAAAACTCCTCAACTGTAGCCACTTTTCGAAGGAAAGGAAGTTACCTTTACACAGCTGATAAAAATGTATTTGAATTAATTTATAGCTAACGTATTTCCTGAAATCTTAATATATAAAAATGAATGTTTCTTTGTTTGTTTGTCCCGTAGGCGTTCCTATACCATTCATCAGATTGCGATGAAACTTTAGTGAGTTGTTGTGCGCACGCCTGCGAAGGTTTCTGAATTAGTAGAACCATTTTACAATATCTGGTGCGCGAGTCGTTTCCACAAATGAGTGTATTTCCGGTTTCAACTTTGCAGTTTCCGGTGCGACTCGCATTTGTAATGACCATCAACAAAGCACATGGACAGCTGTATGTGGCCTGCTCACGCGTCTGATTTATTCGTGTATGCACCAGAGAGAAAAACAAAAAAATATTATGTATCCAAAAGCACTTCAATAAACAGAATTAAAACACAAACTTTTTTCTTTGAGTGGCATTGCAACGCATGCCGGATACAGTATTCAATAAAGTTCAGCATCAAGAAACATTTTATACCACTGTTACCCAGAACACGAATACCACTGTTACCCAGAATACTTTGCGAAATAAAGCGCAATTCAGCAATACCAAGAGAGTCTTGTTTAACTCAATCGAATATGGTTTTAATCATTGTGATACATTATTAGATAATATTTAGATAAGATGCTGTGGAGGGGAGATGAGGATAGTTATAGAAAAAGATAACCAAGCGTTAATCAGTGGATCAGGCAATGAAATAAATAAAATCGAAAACAAACTAACATTTCTTATAATTCCTTGAATTGATTTAAAACTAGGGAGAATCGAGTCTCTTCGAAATAAGTGATCGTTAGTATTAATATTAATCACCAGAGGCATTGTTCCATTTTCCTAAATAACCAATTCCATCAACAAGAAAAGGTTCTAAAAACGTTTGGTGCATATATTTTTTTTAAGAATATCCTCTCAACTCCACCCATGTAAAGCCACCCTTAGATTCTAAACTGTCAAATTATACAGAAATAATTGAAAATTAACTAAAACTTCGTTCATTCGACAATTTTATTTATTTAATAATTATAATTTTAATTTTACAGAGCCTTTCATTATTTGTCTCACAAATAATTGTCGGCTAAAATATTTTATATTTGATTTAAGCAATTTCTCAGTAAATGTAAATAAAGCATTTACATTAAATGCATTTTTTTAAATTTTCATTTCGGTTCCTTTAAAAATCCAGGAGATTGTTTTATTTATTTATTTAAGAACCACGAAAAGAGGAAAAACAATGGAAATGCACAATCGTTTGCTTTCACGCCTTGAGCCATCCTCTGGGACAGCTGTTTCGTCCTTATTAGGACTCATCAGCCGGATTTACCTTCGATGATCAAGCTCAGAATGCGTGAAAGCCCTCGAAGATGGGACCCCACAAAAGTAACCACACAAAAAAAATAATTGATTGAACTAAACTCAGGAATATTTAAAACATTTCTTTCCACTGCAATCTCAATTTTTATTTTCTATTATTTTTTTCTTCCCAATAACTATTATAAGATCAAAAGTATTCCAACACAAAACTTAAAAAGTGATTTGAAAGTGTAACACTAGAATGAAAATGCATTAAATCTCGAATGAAACTAATCTCACGCCTAAACAGTTATTTTTAGGAAGACGCTTTTTCTCTCTTTGCAAATGAGGAAGGCTGAGTTATTATTCAAAGAAATAAATCACGCTGCAGTGAAACAGGTCTTTATTTATGGAGTTTCTCCTTTTCTTTTATTTTATGGGACGTTTATTGCGAACTTGAATGGAACGAAATTAAAACTTATTTTTAAAAGATTAAAACAACCTGTTTTATTGCTTTTAAATTAAAATCTGAAACTGGTTTATTTAATTACAAATAAACTTAAACTTTATGGATTATTTACTTAGAATAGATCGTCTTTTGTCTCTTGTTGACAGTTTTTGTTTTTTGAATAGAAACATCGGGAAAGTTCTAAACATTTTTTTTTTTTTTTTGCCGATTTTGAAACAAAAGTTTTTTATTAAATCCTTAATCCCACTTTCAAACAAATACACACATATCCATGTCATTCGATTTCTGGTATTACGTAACACGCGATAAGTGTTAATTGTTTTTTAACTATCTTAAAGATGTTAAAGATTGTAGCTACAGTAGATTAAAATACAAATAGACCCATCCATTCATCAAATTCTAAAATATTTTACGTAATTCTCATGAAAAATTGTCGATGTACGAAACCCCTCTTTAAAAGTTATTGATTCACTGTTACGACGCTCTTCAATACTGCTCATCTCAAGGAGGCCTTACCTTATCTCAAGGAGGCCTTACGTAATTTAGATACAAAAACTTTGTTCCAGAATGTTGTGGGTTCACTAGACTATCCTTTACAGTTTGAATCATGCAACTCCATTACCGAGCTTCAATTTCAACTTCCTCAAGTTATCACATCGACATGGAATTGTTCAAATGTCTCGTCTCTTAACTATGACAATTAAAAAGGGCGTTTTTTTGTGATTACTTCTCAAAGGCACAAGCAATCTACAATTTCGCTTTTTAGCCACCCCGTGGGGAGGTGCTATTAGGATTCCTGTGTCTGTGTGTAAAACGCCCTCCACAGCCCAAACCGGCATTCGGAGTCCCATGAATCACGCCTCGTTGGATTCCCCTCAGGCCTGAAAAAAATCCTACTTCCAGTAGAGGCTACTTCCGGTTTGAGATGACGACTGACCGTATCAGGAAGTCATGGTAATTGGACAAAATCGTGGTCTATCTGAATTGACTACGCACAGAACGAATAGGATGCCCTCAATCCAATCTGGGCAAGTCCGGTACAAGATGGCCAGTGGTCACTTACAGTCTCCCGAATAAGACAAAATAACACAAATTGTACAACCTTACTTGGTTTTATGTTTACTATAAAACTCAATTGACCTTATATTGCTAATCCCGAGCCTGAAAATCCCTACATATTCGCTAATATCGATATATTTGCCATCTCCCAATCACATCCATTTTTTTTTCGTTTTTTCACAAGACCTCATGGATACCGGTGCAGTTTACTGACAGCAAATATTTCACTTGTTTTATTTACAACAAAACCAGCAAAAGACCTTCCAATATATCGTTCCATTTAGTATTAATGATTGATTAATATGATACTGAATAAAAGACAATCATAACTAAACTGAACTGAACTTATTTCGAAACGTTATTCCAGCACGAAAATATCAATGATAAAGTTTAGCAATTTTTGCTTTAACTAAACATTAATCTGATTATAAACTGCTGATGAAAGTTTGTAAGAGAATAAAGATTTTTCTTTTGATAAAATGCTACGAAAAATAACTATTACCGGATCCTTTTTATTTATTAATGTTGATAATTAAGTCATGGACAAGTGTTTAATTTATTTCGGCCTAAAAGGTTCGGAAAAAAAACAAAAAAAAAACAAAAGAATATGAAAATATTAATATCCGTCATCGTCATTTCAATTTACAACAAAGATTAGAAGTATATGAAGATATATTTGTCAAAATTTAATTCACATTAAATTTATTAGATAAAATATCGTTTCTACCTTTAAGTTTACAGTGCTACCTTTAAGTACAGTAAAAGAATGAAGGTTAGTCAATGACGAAGTCCAGATCCTTCTTTGTCATTGTGGCTTTAACATTAAAAAGTAAGACTCTCAAGAACTTTTCCTTGTTGTTCTTGTTGTCATTATTTCCCAAATGTGATTCGATGCATTTCAATGTCAACATTCTCACCTTGCATTTGAATGTCTCTCAATAACAGGTTTCTAAGTAAACTTTGTCCTCGATTTTTCCCAACTGGATAACCGTGTATCGATAGAAATGTACCAAATGCCATCTGTACTTTATGCGCCTACTCTACATAGAAAAATATTTATGAGAGGATTCGACTGGAAACTTACTTTGTATCTGTTATGTTATTTGTAAGCTACTATTCAAGGCTGTTCAAGGTTAACGAAAGTCTTTCCATTTCTTCGGTTGCTTGATTTGCATTTTATTTAATTATGCGCGCCTTCTATTTGTAGATGTATTTCATTTGCTGTTTCATTTTTAATTACTTTCTTGTGTAAGAGCCCTAATTTCAAGTTTAAGATTATCTTGCTGTAAATACACAAAAATAATAATTCTGTTTCGATTTCGTTAGACCACTAGGCCATCTCCCGTATACACGCGCTTGTTTTTCTATATCACATAGATTTGGTTAAGTAAGAATATCATATTTAAAATATTGCAACATTTCGGCAATTATAGTTTTAATTGTCATTTTCGAATTACAAATAAACAGACGGATCGGAAATAAATAAACAATCTTGAGATTCAAAAAACAGGTTGAATACATTCATTATTTAATGGGGCGAATGGGAAGGACACATAAGTCAAAAAAGCAAAAGAAAGTGAGTTGTAGTCCCGGAGGCCTAATGTATGTATAAGACGTCTGACTTCGGATCAGAAGGTTGCAGGTTCGATTCCCGTCGTTTCATTGTAAAAATTACTTATATTTTCCATTCTCACAGGAAATTGCGCCGGACAGAGAAATAAAAGATTTTAGTACTATAGATTCGTTCTCAAATGGAGAGGACGAAGCAATTGGCCCATTTGATTCACATTCTTCGTTTTTTAATTCTTGTTAGGATAGAGAGGGATGGCAAAATGCTTTCTACAGTTTCAATGGGAGACCGAAAAGTTAAGAAACATCAGACACAGGCAGATTTTGTGTTTACATCTTTCAACATCCAGAAACGCCTAAAATATCTGTTTACCTTTTTCTAATAGTTATTAATATTATTATTATTAGCCTAAATCATTACGTTTAAGTCTGATATTAAGTTTTACAATTAAATGAAGCAACAAATAATTTGAAATATAAAAGAAAAATAACGTTAACAGAATATTATCAGTCTTTAGAATTATATATTTATTTATGAATTAATTATCATAATTTTGTTTTTATTTTTTGTTTTTTTGATTTTCCTAACAAATCATATTTTTTTTTTTTTAATAATTTTAATTATATAAAAATCTAACTCCGGATATTTTTATATTCAATTAAAGTAAATCTTTTAGTCACGATAGCAATACAACCGTTAAAACTAGTTATTTTTACTCAATTTGTCAATTAATTAAATTACTTTCTTAATGGACATCAATTTTGTAACATTTTTTTGTTGTTATATTTAACGTACAGTAGAACCTCATTATAACGGACCCTATTATAACGGACGTCGCTTATAACGGACAGTTTTAAAAAAATGATAATAATAATAAAGGATGCTTATTTTTATCTGACGAGTTTTACATTTCCAAGCAAGCGATTAAACATCATCGAACAAACCCAGTAGAAAATAAATTATTTTTTCAAACCAATGAATGTAAGCAATCAACATGAACCAGGACCTTCTTGTTCTAAAGATTACTGCAGTGTATACTTACACATCTTTTTCAATTCAACCTATTATGTTGAAGGCTGTTTTTTATTTGATATATAATAATCACTTTTTATAGCTAATTATTGTACTTTCATTGATATACACACTGCTGCATTATATCCCTATAAGAATTATTTGTTATAAACCGGACTTTCATTAAAACGGACAACCTTCAGCCCCTATTAATCCGTTATAATGAGGTTCTACTGTATTTGGAACTGTTCCTGTCCATAAATAAACTGTTCCTGTCCTCTCTCTATACTAAAACTCATATCTAATGTTCATTTTAATTTTGGATTATACATTCGGATTAAAGAAACAGATGTAATTATATTTATATTTCTTTCTTTTTTCTTGCATTTAAATCTGGAACTTATCTTTTTTTTTTCCCTTCTTTCACTTATTCATTCTTTATTGTCGTTCTGTTTAGTAAATCACAAGCAGTTATTGAAAACACCTGTATTAATTTTTAAAAATTGCCAAAAAATTAATAAGATCCTAAGTGATCCATTGCGTCATGCGATAGATACAACAATTTCCAGAAAGTCAAATTTCTTCAATGGAATAGTTAATGAAATTCTGTTTCTTTGAAGTCAATGCCTCTGCCGATATTTCGTAACTCTCTTCTTCGATCGGGTTTTACGTGTCCATATTTTTGATTATCGGAAATCCGCCGTTTTCGCCCGCAGTCTTATTGTTTTTTCTTCTCTCTCTCTCTCCTGCATCCCCAGGGATGGCAGAGAAGGAGGAGGAAGAAGCCGAACATGTTTCTCAAGTGCGTCACTAGTGTCCCGCCCCCAGCATCCCTGCACGTGCGAGCGACCCATGTCTTCAACCATTCTATCCTGACACCATGGCCGCGTCGGCTGCTACCATCATCTCGTTCGGATGCCTTTTGTCCGTCATCTCACTCTCAGCGCAGGCGGTTATCGTCCATAGAACCCAGGTAATAACATCATTCGCTTACTCTCGTTTTCTTTATCCGCCTTTTTTTTTTTTTTTCGATTTATTTGCTCATCTCAAAGTTCGCTCTCGAACTGTAACGGAAATCCTTTTTAATTGCGCGTGAAATGAATGGTTTTTTTTCGTTTTTTTTATGCGATGGAAGAAGTGAAGAAGTAAGGACATAATTTTCTATTGAAGAACTCTGCCATTAAGTTTAAAATATAATCATTTACTTAGCAAAACATTTTACTTAAAGAATAAATTATTAATTTAATGAAGATCTTGGGTCACAATTCACTTTCTAATAAATGTTTGAGCTTTTTCTATAATTTATTGTTTATTTAATTCATTTCTGGTCAACGTATATTAAATGCTTCACTTTCATATGGGTTTTTTTTTTCTTTGCTTTTTGAACTAAATAACTATTCAGTATCTTTTTGCAAAACAAAAAACGAAAAATTGTTTTATAAATTTACCATAAATCTTTCAAAAAATATATTTTTTACAATTGAAAATATAGAAAGAATATTACGCTTATATTTATTTATACTAATTTACACTTTTCTTTATAAACATAGAAAAAAAAATTGCAAATAAAAATTAAACTTTCTTTGCAATTTCTTTCGATTTTTGCTAAAAATTCGTTTACTTTTTATTCTATTTACGTTATTTTTTACCTACAAATTAATTTATTTTAAATATATTTGGTTTTATTTATTTAATTATTTAAAATATATAAATAAGTTGAATTTTTATATTGTTATGTTTTACATATATTTTTATGGAATGTCACAATTGGTCGAGATTAAATTGTAGATTTTTGCAGCAATGATAAATTGTTATCTTACTTCAACAAACTCATTTTTTTTTTCAAACTTATGATGGTATTAATTCATGTTTTTTTAAGATAAATCCAACTTCATATGACTATATAGCAATGGGTACAAAATGAAGATGCAAATAAAATCTAGTGAACAAATTGACGATTTGTCAAACAGGTTGTAAAACTGTATAAATAATCACTTTTATTGTAATTTGACTTCGGTTGTCCTCAATTCCGATATCTTCTTAGACAGACAAAATCGGTTCTGTTTGTCTCCCCGGCCTCCACTCGAAGGTTTTCATGTCTGCTACGAATGATGAAGGTTTTTTGCATGTCTAATGTTCTTACTCCTGACGCAAACCACGTCCTTAAAAAAAAGCTCGGTATTTGCCGACCCAGATCGCCGTCGCAAGGGTTAAGGCCGAAGCCCAAGTCTACCGCGGAAGACGACAAACTGGGAATTTACGACGAGACTTGGCGCCGATGCTGTCCATAATTGGTGCGTGGTCATCTGCCTCTTACATACCACAATACAAACAAAGCATAAGAATTATTCATGACATAACGCCCAGTGCATTTGCGTCATACAGACCCAGACATACCCACTCCGCTCCCCCTCTTTTTTTTTTCTTATTTATTTATAATAATGAAATAATAAAAAAAAGGTTAATTAACTTCCGTTAAGGATGCTATTTTTTTTTTTTTACAAGTCTTAAAAAGCCATTTCTCAAGCGCTTCAGCTTATTTTTTTTTTGCAATGAAAAAAAAAAAAGTGAAATATAAATAGCTCACATTTACATATCTGGGAGCTAAGTCATTATATATTAAGATTAAGTAGAATAAATTACTGCAGTGTTTGTTGTTGACCCACCTACGCAAATCCACTCTTTAATCGTCGAGTGACCAAACCTTATGTAATCTCATAGGATCAGAAGGAAGAACGTAGTTGGAATTTGGGGACGAATTTTCACCTGTGTTTCCGCCTCCCTCCTCTTGGTTACCTTATCTAATAATAATGCTATTTAATAATTGAATGAATAATAATGTAATGCAGTGCAGCCAAACACAGGACGTCCACCAATGTCTGCTTTTAAAAAACATCCTCCTTCCATCTACAGGATTTCTAATCTACAATACTTCGATCTCTTTACCTTGGATCTTCCTCAGTCTGATTGATTCTAAAAGATCTCAAAATCGTTGTCTTCAGCTTCGGCAAAAGATTCGTTAAAGACTTAATTCACTTTTCAGACGCAATTTATTATTAATGAAATAGAAAGAAAAATATTTCTTAAAATAAAACTATCTATGTTTTATAATAATAGCCGAGACTTTATAACTATTATAAAACAAAACTATTGTTATTTTCTGTATTAATTGGATGGTGTTATGTATCATTTGATCAAACCCCATAATTCGATTTCAGATATTCGCATAAACGCAAAAGCTTACGTAGTACTTCACATTTTTTATGGGATGAAGTGTGTTATGCATCAAAATGAAGATACAGGACAATACTGATCATTATCAAAATTAAAAATATCTTTCAAAGATCGTTAGTCACATGATGAAAATCTTATTCGTTACGATTGTTGATTGGAGTTTATTCAAAATTCATTTTCCGCGGAATTGCGTTGAGATAGCAAAAGGAACAATTTTTTTTATAAAGAGTTTACACTTTTCGCCAGTAGATGGAGCAATAATTTTTAAAAAAATCTATTTTGGCGCTTGGTCAAATGATGCATAACACCATCCAATTAAAGATATAAATCGAAAATTCTTACAGTATTCATATAGATTTTAATCAATTTCAAACACTACAATTGTATTTAATTGTATATGTAAGTATAAAATTATTGAATCTTTAAATTTGAAGAGTTCTGCATTATTTACAACCATTTGGGTTTTCCTCATATTACACTTATGTTACAACCATATTAATAAAGAGAATAAGACAAATACTTTAATCTGTACACCTTTGAACGCAGAATTAATTGTTGGGAAAGTCTGTACATCTTTATTATTAATCTTAGGAATAACCGTTTTAAATGTAACCGTTGTTTTGAAATTGGAGGCATTGGAATTGGCTAATTCTAATTGAACAGTAAAAACACGAAACAGCTGTCTTGGACCTGAAATGCGAGTCTTTATTATATTTGTAAGTAGGGAGTGTTTACGCCACAGTTATTAGGATTGTTGCAATTGAGACACACGTTAAAATGTTTCAACATGAAAATACATTTTCCAAATTGAAAAAGGAAATTTTTTTAAACTAGCTATTCAACGTCTGATCCCCTCGTTGAACTGAACAAAAAAAAAAAAAAAAAAAAAAAACTGGATCATGAACATTCGACCCGTGGCGGGACTGAAATATTAACGAAATATTGTCTGTGAAAGAGGATTAATTACAATCACAGGTGAACAAATGCCGCTGGAAACATTAAGTCTTCAGTTAAATTATAAACCCAAATGAAAAATGTTAACAGATATAACAACCTGACAACTTGAAAAATTCAGTAAAACAAAAAAAAAAACTCACCATTTGAAATAAATGAATTAAAAATTAAAAATATTTATCTTAATTTTAAATGTAATTGGGCTCAAATATGAATAATATCATTAGATTTTTATAAGGAAGTTAAAGATATTTAAAACCAGAGTGTCTTAAAGAGTGAATTATTATATATCTTATCTCACAAAAAGTTCATTATAAAATATGTTAAATTTATAAGTTTTATTATATAATTAGAAGCAAATACTGGTTATTTTTCAAATCAGGAAATGTTATATAGTTTCTAATTACTGTTCTTTTTGCACGTGGGGACATTCCACCCGTGAGTTCCTGATGGCAGAGGGGGCTTATGGGGTTTTAATCTGTTGCTAATATAGATCTGTGTCCAGGTGTTCCTTGTCTTAATCGGGTAATGAGACCCTGTGTCAGGTGCAATTGCACGTGTGCAACGCGTTTTCGATGCAAATCCGTCGGATGCAATGTCGATCACATCTCTCAGCTCCCTCCCACACCTGTCTCGCGGAATTTACCCAGAAGGTAAAGAGAAACGGCAAACAAAAGAACATAGCCAATTAACACAGAAATGTCAACACGAAATCGCATTTTGGCCTTACATCCGTATTTTAAAAACGCTTTCAGGACTGGATATTAATTTATAAAAACATTTTAATAAAGAATAATATTAGCTACTATTAGCCCATTTCAATGCAATTATTCGCATAAAAATCTAAAAATTATTGAACTTGAAATATTAAATAATGAAATGTACAGAGTTGTATAAAGTGAAAGGTTCACAGGTGATTATTCAAACGAATATTTAGATTCATTAAAAAATGACATTTAAGCGCTTTTAAAACTTAATTACAATTGCTATTTTCTTGTGTTATTTTATTCTTTGATTGCCTTTTCGAAATATTCAAAATAGGATGGGCTATTGGTTAAAACTTTTATAGATTAAAACAGCAACTTTGAATTAAAAGCAAATTATGTTTAAGACATAAGTAAAAAATAATGAAATTTTAAAAAGAATTTAATTTTTGGAAAACATTTTGACGAAGATTTGAACAAGGCATGTGGAGAATTGCATTGAAAGCAACGGTCTAGGACTTACATAAGTGTAAGATAAGACAGAAAGATGGTGTCTGGATTTGAAAAACCTGTTTATCTAATAATGAAATTTGAAAAATAACTTTTTATAAATACTATATTTCTTTAAAATAATGACAGATATACGATCGATAGATAATGCAATTTAATTGCAAAGTCTCAGTTCAATAACAAAACATTACTTACAGGTCAATACAAGGTGATCCTGGAACTATTTTCTGATACAATCTATATTACTAAAATCTTGTTATTTCTCTGTCTGTCCGGTGCAATTGTTAATTATTAGTTTCCCTTGCTAAGAATGTCAGATTATAAAATGATTTTTTTTTCCGCCGTGCATGGGATTCGAACCGAGGATCTTCGTCAGGAACGCTAACCATTGAACTACTGCTGGTCCCCCCAATATCCAATCCAACTTTTATTCTTTTACTTCGCGCACTATGAAATAATGAGTTCATTCAAAAAGGAATAAAATATCACTTTTTACTATAACCGCTTGGAATCGATTCTTCTTGGATTATCTCATACTTAGCAGGGGGAGACAGGGGGATGGCCTAGTTAAACATCAAAATCTTTTTAGGACGACAGAAGCTGATACAAATCAAGTTAAATACAAGATTAGATATAAGAGTACAAGGATTTAAAAGGAAAGAATTGCATTTAATAACAATCTCTTATTATATATGTCTGGAGATGTAGAGATAATATTGAAACAATTCTATTATCTGTATTATTGCTTAACTATTAGTGATACATTCTGGTAATTTAAGTATGGATTAACTTTAAAACACCATTTATTTTACTTCATAAGAGCAAAAAGAAATTGAAATGTTACTGCAAATCTAATATAATAAATAAATTCCTGCTACGTTTATGTAGCAAGTTTAGTTTAAAAGTAGAGTTTAATATTTGTTACCAAAATCATTATCAGTATTTTTTAGACCCACTTTTTCGTCTTTTAAATACTTTTTATATAATGGTTGAAAGCTTTGCTAAGTTTCCAAGTATTTCTTACTACATTTCTTTCCTTTCTTCTTATAATACTTAGGCCAACATTCAGTTGCATGTTTATTTCATTAAATCATTCGAATTCCCTAAAAACAATTATGGTTTTATTGTTAATATTCTAAATTGTCTATGAAAAAAAGCAATCCCTTGGAATTTAGGATATTCTTTTGATAAAATGTTGTGAAGGGGGGTTTGTGGAAGACCTAAGGGCGGGTCCGTGTGGTATCATCTTGCTTTGTAGCCAGGTGTGAAAAACATGACTTGAGCACGTGTCAAGTGATTGAACAGACCCAACACAAGGATCATCAGATTAAAACTTAACAAATCCTCAACAGTAGGGGCTCCATTGACTTGTTACCCTTTGTATTCAAGAATAAAAAATGTCGTACAACAGCTGCTTTTCAGCGAAGGCCAGAAACAGAACAAGTAACCGTAAACTTGACTACAAAATCTTAACATTTGATTATTTAATCATTTTTCTTGGGGATGGGGGAGGGTTGCTAATCAAAACTAAAGTGCCAAACTCTTTTGGAAGTTTAGTTTGGCTGAGGCCGGATCCGTCTGTTCCCATGGGGTCAAAAGTTACTCAAGTTATCCTAAATTCCAAAGATTTTTTTTTACAACAGATAATTTATAATATTAAAACAAATAACCATAACTATTTTTTCAATATTAACGATTTAATGAAATAATATTTAATTATAAGTGCAAGAAAAGAAAAATTTAACGTTTGTAATTATTAATAAATCAAGAAAAAAAAGCACAACTGGATAGTAAATATGCTTCCGCACACTGAGCCAACATCAACGGAAATCATGAACCCAATCAAGGATATTCTGCTGATGATTCCTAATAAGGATGAAACAGCTGTTCAGGATTCCCTTTGGTCTTTGCTCAGTGTACGAATGGCATAGTTACTGTCCAGTTGTGGGTTTTTTTTTTCTTGATTTAATATATAATCACTTGCAAAGAGTCACTTAGAGAAATATAATTATATAAGTAATTATATAATTTTTTAATGGAACTTTTTAATATATCCGTTATCGAATTTTTTTAGCTTGTTTTATTTTAACCTTTTTTAATATGAATTGATTTATGTGTGAGTTGTAGTTGTTTTTTAATATAAATTATATAATTAAAGAAATATATTAGCATGCTTAAATTTCACTGATAGATTTAGATTAGCAAGTGTAAGCTTTTTAATAATAAATGTAAAATATTACTTTTAATTGTGAGATGCTGAAGATCTTTTATTATTAACTGGAAGCTTGTTGATTTTTACAGAAAATGGGCCATACATAAAAATTATAACATTCTAATATCTGAGTACTTCGTTAGCGTAATTAGTTTAAATTTAACAAATGTCGTTCTTTTTTAATGCACTTAATAGTTGAACTTGCGGTTCATCGATATATTAATTTAAAAGTCTTTCGTAATGTCCATTTATCTATTTATTTATTTATTTAAGTTACTTCGATTCGATTATAGCTATATTCTAATATTCGCTATTTTATATAACTATATCTTCATAAGAAAAATATCAATCGAAAGGCACAAAGCTAAAGTTAGGATTCGCACTTTGAGTTGTCATCGGGAAGAGACTGGGACGGACCGTTTCGTCCTCATTAGGACTCCTCAGCCAGCCAAACTCCTCCGATGACAACCCAGAAAGGGCGCACGGTGTAGTATCCCGACTCTTGCACCCGAGAATGGGATCTCCCACCGAAGAAATCCTAACCATAAATTAAAAAAGGGGGGAAATACAAAACTTCCTTGTCCTGCATTAAAGCAAGCACAAAAGGAATTTAACGGCTGCATCAACTAAGTAAAATAGTTGTCATCGGAGGAGTTTGGCTGGCTGAGGAGTCCTAATGAGGACGAAACGGTCCGTCCCAGTCTCTTCCCGATGACAACTCAAAGTGCGAATCCTAACTTTAGCTTTGTGCCTTTCGATTGATATTTTTCTTGAATTATTCGGGCACGTTAAACTTCTTTTATATCTTCATAAATTCATTAAAATGCAGTAACAGACACCCTAATAAATACAGCGAATTAAGACGTAGATAATCCAAATAATTCTCAAGTAACTAAAATTTTTCTTCATTCACTTAATTTAATACACTGAATTTTAGTTGATACGTATAAGTATTTACTATATTCAAATTTACTTCACTAATTTGGTACATTTCAGTTTATGTTCATCCAAACAAAAACAAAATCCATGTGTCATCGGTTATCCGTAATAAATACAACCAGAAATGATTCGAATTATAAAGAAATACAGCGATCAGAATTTATCTATTTCTAATATCTTACTTTCATATAGCAACTTATAAATCATAAGCCATATTGGACAAAATGAGCAACTATTCAGTTAATAGCAATGCAAACACTAATAATTTACTATACTGTATATCTTCTTACGTTATTTTGACAACATAAGATGTGTAGAATCAAGAATTTGTTTCATCTCTAGATCTAAACAGACAGAGAAGGTTTCTGAGGAGAATTGGGACAAAGGCTCTAATTTTGTTAAATTTATTACAGTTTTTATCTGTACAGATGACATAGGTATTCATTTCGTATTTCTTTTTATTATTTCAGGCTCCTGTTAAACGAATTCGATTTCGTCACGGTGTTCCCTCTTCCATCGAAGGTTCGATTGCATCCGTTCTTGCTTCCAGGGAATCCGACTACGAAATCCAACCACGGAGAATTTACGTGGACGGAGACCAGACCTATTCGCCGTGGGGCAATTGGAGCCGATGTTCCCGGCGCTGTAAGCAGATTCGTTCTCGGAGCTGCATATCACTGTACCACTGTGGAACCACAGTACAGAAGGAAGAACGCGGATGCAGAGGTGACCGATGCCAAAGGACGCCGTTCACCGTCGTTCCCAAGCGGAAAGGCCGAGGAAACCGACGGGGAAGAGCGTCGTCCCGCGATCTGCTGCAGCTTCACCGGCTGGTTTACTCAGACTGGTCCGAGTGGTCGGAATGTTCGGCCTCGTGCAACACCGTTCGCTACAAACTCTGCGTCTTTCAACTGTATTGTAATGATCACGTTCTCCTGCAAGAGGCTTTCTGTTATGAAGAAGAATCAGCCTGTGAAAGACTGTACAGGAAGAGGAGGAACAAGAATAAGGAAGCGGATGGTAAGTACTAACAACAAATCCAAGGATTTTTACATCAATCAGAATGTAAAGACGTAATACAACAATTTATATATTTATCTTCATTTTAATCACAGACAGTTACGTTTCCCCAACATTGGAGAAACTTTTTTATAGCGAAGACAACGGACAAAATATGTCAAAATATGAAAAATAACTAAATAAACTATTAACTATTTATAAGCACTTATTCAAAATGAAGGAAAAGTTGACACAGCACTGAATGTTTTCAAACATCTCAGAAATTTTTTCATATTTCTAGTATATTAGATACAATTTTAAACAGTCCCTTTCATTACCTATATTTTCTTTTTAAATTATTCACTGATAAAATGGAGAATACTCAAATTTAGGTAGTTAATATAAATATAGCCTATTTCAGATCATTAATTACAAAATGAAGTTTCTGAATCTTTTTTAATTCGAAATAATTATAATTTCAAAATATTATTTATTTTGAAATTAATCTGAAAACAGAAAAAAAAAAAATGATCTACAAACATCCGCTATTGTAGTTTATTTAAAAACATTTTAACAGAACAAATGAAAACAATTTTATGCTAAAACATCATTTAAAGGCAACCCACAATAATAAAAAAAAACTAAAAATAATAATAAAATAAAAAGTTAGGAAAAAAACAGCAACAATAGATATAAGGTAGTTAGATTTCTAACATTTCAGCTAATAGCGGAAATCCAAAGACAACATTGCCAAATATCTCGAACATTGGAGGGAAAGGGGGTGGGGGGAGCGTTGGCCCCATGAAAATACTCCATTCCTATGGTGTTTGGGCTTCTGAACACGAGTGAACGATGAAGTCCGTTTGTCGATCCGATCTTCAGTTCGGGAGTTGTTAGGGGTGCACAGGCACGGATGGACAGGACAAACGCAATAGCTCCCCAATGGGTCGCTAAAATAATGCTGGAAATTAAGTACTGTACTGAGCATGTCTCAATATTTCATTTGAGATTTTATTTCTTTGTTGTATATTTATATCACACTAAAACGGCTGGACGGATTTTTACAATTTATAAAATTGGTTTGCACTCTCCTTTTTTTCCATTTAGCGCTGCGTGCTCAGTTCTCACTACACGATGGATAACCTAGCGTGTAGCTAATATATTTTTTGTTTTTTTTTTTCCTTTAAGAACATTTAAGTAAAATTTATTTATAATTGTAATTTAAAAAAAATCTTTCTTTTTAATTTCAGTTGATTTCCAGCTCAATATACAGGCAGACAGCCCCGAAGAGAACGTAGAATGCGGGGTTCCTGCCGTTGGGGGCACTGAGAGATCACTTCGTATCATTGGGGGTCAAACAGCGGTGAGGGGTCGATGGCCTTGGCAGGTAAATAATACAACTTATGCTACATTATAAAATTCCTTACTTCTTTTAAATTTAATACTTAAGCGAAAATGAAATAATAACAATTTATAAGAACCAATATTAGTAATTAATAGACTATTTCTTTTTCAGCAACTCTTTTAAATATAAATAAAGATCTTTGGAAATTGTATAAAAAAAACAAAGGATTAGAAAAACACATGGATTTCATAACAATCTTTTTTTCCAAAACTTAATGATAATATCTATTCTACATATTATTAAAAAAAAAAATCACAGGGAAACGTAAACCGCGATTTTTTGTGTTAAATTGATCTCTAATAATATATTGATTTTTTAATATTATACTTTTCATAGATTTTTAGCCCATTTCCTAAGGAAATTAAGCTCGTAGTTTTTATCTTTCTAATTTTAATTTTGCATAAAGTTTTAAATTATCCGAATTCTATATTAGCTTAACTTCTTTGGATTTATATCATAAAATCTTTAAATATCAACGATTACAATTTTTAGTAATCGCGGATTCTTTGTTAAAAAAGAATTACGGAACTTTGGATAAGTTAGCTTTTGAAAGACATCCGATGGAGTTTCCAGATGGAGTTTCATCAATTTCCTCAATCGCAAAATCTCCTCTGAATTTCAACTCCATTAAAGTTGGGTTATTTTTGCACGATTGCTTTTGTCAGAATGGTAGTTTCTGATATGTTAATCAAAAAGTAAATTTCTCGTGACATCATAAAAAAAAATAATTGTTAATGAAAATATTTTCTTTGTAATATCTTGGGTTATTGATTAATAATATGTTGGCTTGCAGAGTGTTTTAGTATTTTCCTCTGTAGCATTTATTAATGTCTATCTCATGTAATTCCATGTTTTATCAATTCACATTACATCATCCATTTCTTACATTGTTTGATCTTATTTTTTACAGGTTGCTATTCTAAACCGACATAAAGAAGTATTTTGTGGTGGAACTCTGATTAATTCTCAGTGGATTTTAACAGCTGCTCACTGTGTCCGGAAGAGACTTTATGTACGCGTGGGAGAACATGACCTAAGCATCAAAGAGGGATCTGAACAAGAATTCAAAGTGGACGATGTCTTTATTCATCCCAATTATGATTTAGACACCGTTGATAATGACGTCGCCCTATTAAAGGTAATAATTCGAACTTATTTAGCATCGCTTTCTCGTATTACATTACTCAAGAGTAATATTTACCTAATAACAGAAAATGCAAGATAAGATCAAAACATTTTTGTTTCTGATGCAAAGTTTTGTATGGTCTCTCTTTTCTATTTCTTTTAAAATGTTTCAGTCAAGCGTTAATTATAAAGACTTTACTCATATCTTGTCTACTTCTATAATTAATTGGAAAAAAACAAAAATAAAACAAACTATTTTGGCGCTTTGTGAGGTTGCCTCACTCTCCCTTCCTCGGTCCGGCCTGAAATGGTAACATATCTATCCTGAAATGATAACGTATCTATCCTGAAATGGTAACATATCTATCCTGAAATG
>JAFIDM010019032.1:0-28262 GCA_023159025.1 Thereuonema tuberculata
TCACCATTAATAAAATGAAATTTATCCGTAGATGGAGTTTTCTAATTTAATTTAATAGGAGTACAAGGTAGAATATGAAGTAACTTTAAGAATGATATTTTGCTATCACTAGAAAGATATTATAACTCATTAAAGAAATATACTCAAAAAACTTAATAATTAGACGGACCCTAGGGTTTACCAAGCCCTCTGCCAAAGGGTACCGGGGTTATTAATCGGGGGTTAAAGAGGGGGTGTCGAGCAGACCATCCGACCTCAACTAGTCCCGTTGGCCGAGAATCGCTGGAAGCCTAAACCTCTCGCTCATCCCAGGGCCTGTATGGTCTGTTCTCTTACAGTTCAACAGTAATCTCTTACAGAATAATCTCAGAGTTATAATACAGAATTTAATCTCTAAATCTATTTCAATATTTGCTTGATTTCTGGAAATAAAACTCTTCATTCACTTCTCAATATCTCTAGAAAACAGAAGATAGAATTGCTATATTCCGAAAACTTCTTCAAAGATAAATGCATGAAAAAAATAAGAAAATGCCTGAAATACCTACAAAACTTAAGTTTTAAATTGTTAAAGCAGAAAAAGATACTGAAAAGTAAATTACTAAGCAATTTCCTCTTAAAGATTGATTTCGCACAAATTTTTTTAGAGATACAATAAAAAACAAACAATATAAAGCAAATTTTATCAAATTTGATTTTGAAATCTGTTAAAAAGTATAAGATAATACTGCACATAATAAAATAAGATGAACACTATAAACTTCAGGGACAACATTCCTGAGTGAGTGCTTATCTTGGAAGAAGAAAGATATAAAGATAGAACATTCCTGAATGAGTGCTTATCTTGGAAGAAGAAAGGAGATGAACAGTATAAATATCTAACTATTTCGCTGCAGATGCCAGCAATATCAATAGATTTTTGTAGTGTTCATCTCGTTTTAGTATTATTTTTTTAATTTTTTTAATGAAACTATTTATCAGTAGATTTTTTTTTAATTTCCTTAAGGTGATTACAATTTCAGTCTTGTTAGGAACCGTTAAGTCCTATCAACAGGTGCTGTTTTATTACAGTGAATAAATATTAAAATATTTGTTTTTATATAAACATTTTTGTATTTTGTAATTGCCAAAATGGTGTTGACTTTGTTTTAGACTTTTCTATTTTTTTTTTTTTTTTGCATTTCATTATAAAACATTGTAAATCTACAAAAAAACTAAGCTATAAACTACTTATAACTATACCGATGAGATAAGCATAAATACATATAAAACATTTAGCAAATAAATACATACAATACATTCACAGCCTCATAGTTTTGCTGTCATTTACAAACCTTTACACATATACAACAATTATTTAATATACTATAATTAAAAGAAACAAAACACAAGAAATATACATCGTTTTAAGATGGCTATTTGGGTCCAATAGCCAACGAGCAAAATGTACAGACATACAAATACCTAGACAAAACAAGACTTCTTCTTATTTTTTATTTTTTTTTAATTCTTTATATATTCAACAATCCAATTTCTTATGTCTTTTTTGACTGCAGAAATTCTGTCTTTGGTTGATAGCGTTTTTAGATCAAACTTATTATACATCTTTTCTAGTATATAATTTATATTTCTTTCACCATATTTATTGTTAATGAACGGGTACTCTAATGTTAATTTTTTTCTTGTTCTTAGATTGTAATTTGTTGGTTGCTTGTTTATATTATTATCTGTGATTTTGTAGAAATGGTTGATCATTAGATTATAATATAATTTTTGTGATGCGTTGAGTAGTTTATATTTTTTTATCTGCTCTATTCTTTTTTCTTTATTATTCCAGATTTTTGGTGAGTAAGAGTTTGAAATTTTTTTTCTGTATTTTGTTTATTTTATTGACGTTTATATTATTAGTGTTTGCCCAAATGACGTTTGCGTAATTTATATTTGAGTCTATAAGTGCATAGTATATTAGAATTTTAATTTTTGTTGGTAAAACGTTTCTTATATGATAAAAAATATATAATAAGGAGTTTAGTTTATTGCATATTGTATTTATATGAAATGCCATGTGAAGGTGTTGTTAATTGTTATCCCTAAATATTTTATTATCTTGACATTTTGCACTTTAAAGCAATTGTTACAGTTTTTGTGTAAACAATAGTGTTTGTGATAAAAATTTGTGGTTCTGATTTAGGCAGTAGTTTTTTTGGATGAATGCATAGAAGTTTTGTTTTTTTCTCATTTATTGTTAGTTTGTTGTCATGTGTCCATTTTTGTAATTCAGTGAAGTCACTTTGTAGTTTTTCTTGATTTATTATCTCATTTTTTTTCTGCTGTGTATATTAGAATATCGTCTGCTTATATATGTATTTTGCAATGTTTTATTATTTCGAATATGTCATTTATATAAAGGATAAACAAAAGTGGTCCTAAATTTGAGCCTTGAGGCACACCTGCCTTTATTTCTTTTTTGTTACTTTTTTTACCTTCAAACGATACACAGATCTTTCTGTTTATAAAATAATCTTTTATTACTTCCAATACTACACCCCTGATTCCCAATCTATTCAATTTCTCGAAAAGAATCTGTAGATCAATAGAATCAAATGCTTTACTCAGATCTATTGATATCAGAAGAATGAATTTACCGTTATTCAGGCTGTCGTTGATATTGTTGCTTAGTTGTTCGAGTAAGGTTTTTGTACTTTTTTTTTTTATATGCATATTGTTCTGTGTTTATTATATTATATTTTCCTAGATAAGTGTTCAATTTTAAAGAAATATAATTTTCTATTATTTTTCCGATTACTGGTTGTATGGAGATAGGTCTATAGTTTGTAAGGTTTTTATAGTCATCGCATTTAAATATTGGAATAATTTTAGCAATTTTTAAGTCTGTTGGGTATTTTCCCTTTGATATAATGTTTTTGATTATCGTAGTTATTACATGAGAAAATAGCATGTTTTGTTTTATTGTTGTTATATTTAAATTGTCAATGCCCATTGATTTTTTGTTTTTCGTGTTTGTTATTATATTACTTATTTCACTTATTGTAGGTTCTTCTAGAACCATTGTGTTGCTGATCATATTTGTGGAGTCTGTGGATGCAAATAGCTTTGAACAGTTTATGTAATTATTAGATATTGTTTTGCTGTAGTGTGTACAGAATTTATTTGCTAATATTTTTTCTCGTCTGTCTCCTTTCATGGAATTTATAAGGCTTTTTATTTCTTTTTTTGAGATTTTCTGTTTTTTCTTGCCTAGTATTTTATTTATTTCATTCCATTGTTTTTTAGTGGTATTACATTCATTTTTGAATCTGTTTCTATAATAATCTTTTTTGCCTTTTTTATCATTGTATTTAATTTGTTTCAATTTTTTTATAGTTGTTCATATGATTAGTATTTGTTGGGTTATTTTTGTGCATTCTAAATAACTTATCTTTTTTATTTATTTCATTTATTATTTCAGTTGTAATCCAGTCTTTTTGCTTTCTTTTTAAGTACTTTTCCTGTTTTCTTTTATTGTTAATTTTCGTGAATTTTGTTTTATTGACCTCATTGATTAGTTCTTTATAGATTAGATTTGGATCTGTTATTTTTTCATTTTATACTCTTATTATTAGATTACTGATTTTTTCGTTTAATTTTTCTGCATTTATGTAGCTTTTATTTCTATTATTTCCCATTTCTTGAGGTTTTATATCTTTATTTTTGAGATACTTTGTTAACTCCAGAATTATTATATAGTGATCGGAGATTCGTTCTTTACATATTATTCCTTCTGTTTCGATATCATGTTTATTTATTAAGATATGATCTATATTTGTTTTCTTATTTCCTTGAATTGTATGGTTGTTTCTTGTTGTTCCGTGTAGACAATTTTTGAAACCATTATAGCACATAAGTTTTAGGTATTTCTGTACTGCATTGTTTTTATTTATTTTGAAAAGATCAATATTTACGTCACCAATTAGTATAGATGGACAGTTGTTCAATATTTTTTCATTTTTAATAAACAGATTCTCTAATTCTTCAGTAAATCTTCCTTTCTTTGTGTTTGGTGGTTTATATATGGCTAAAATGTTAATATTTTGTGTTTTATTTGAAAATCCTACTAATAAATTTTCGAAGAAAGTTGTGTCGTTTTCAATGCTTGATGGTATCAAGTTTTTTTTATAGAAGATAATAATACCTCCTCCTCTTTTTGCATTTCTTAATTTTGCAATCATTTTCTATTTTGTACAGTTTTAATTCATTTTCTGTAATATTTACTTCTGTTAATACTAAGATATCTATTAGATGATTGATATTTTTAATTTTGATTAACAGTAAATTCCAGTTTTTTCTCATTGATCTTATATTCAAGTGTAATACAGAAAATTTTATATTTTGATTGTCTTCGTTTGAAGATATATTATTTCGTTTTCTGGACTCTTTTTCCCAATGATTCAAAGTGTTAATCTTTTTTGTTTTTGGTTTGATAACAAAGTTTTCGAATTCAAAATCTGTCGCCATTTCTATAGAGGAAGTTATTGTTAATTGCCTCTTAGAGCATTAATTCATTTTCTCTAAGTCAGATGTTGTTGTAATTTTGAGTATATTTGACTCTTCTGATTTTCTTGAGAAAATTTTATCAGCTTTCATCCACTCGAATTTGTATAGTCTTTGTTTTGCCCTACATTTGGTTTGCCAGAATAGATTTTTTTTCTTTGTTGTAACATTGTCATTCCTGTATAACTGTTGATTGTCACCATTTCCTAGTATATCATCGTTGGTGATTTTTATTCTTTTCTTTTTCTCCATCCATTCCCTTTTGGTTTGGTGATCTTTAAATTTTATAATAATTGGGTATGGTTTGTCTTTGTTTTGGGAGGGAAATCGATGAATTTCATCAATTTCTTTTATGGTGTTTTGCAAGCCCAGTTTCACTTCAATTTTTTTCACGACCTCCTGCAGGTCTTCTCCCTTGTAATTGTAATTTAGAGCATGTAATTCAATGTTCGATCTTTTGCTGTTAAGTTCTATTTCCTCGATTTTACACTCTAGCTCCTGGATTTTTTTTTCTCTTTCTTGGTTTTCATTTGGGAGCTTTAAAACTAATGTTTTTGTTCTTTTTGTGTCTTCTTCAATACTTTTGTTTTTTTTCTAGCAATTCCTCATATTTATTTGAAAGAAAGTTTATAGACTTTGTAATGTCATTCATCATTTTCTCCACCGAGTCTAGTTTTTGAATTTTGTCCTTAATTTCTGTAATATTTCTAGCCAAATCTTTAATTTCATCAGTTAGTTTTAAGGTTTCTATTATCCTGTCCTCATTTTGTGATTTGTCATTGCAGTTACTTTTATTTTTGCAGCTTGAACATCGCCAAGAGCACTTTGTCTTCTTAGTTAATTTATTATATTCAATTTTGTCCGGCAAACAGTCAAGATGGAAATTACTCTTACACTCTCTGCACTACACTTCTGATTGCAGAAGTTGAGTATTACATTTTTTACAATTTGACATTTTTACTTTTGTATTCAAGATTCTTTTACTGACACTTGTCTCCTCTCGAGTGCAGCGGTGAGGTCAAGGTCACGAGAGAACGCTCTCCTGTCCTCTCGTCAGTGACTCCATGTTGTTCTTACCTTGTAGGCCTATATGGTTCTGATGTTTTCGCTATTCTTCCTTCCAGTTTTCGATATTTGCTAGCACAAATTTTAAGATGTGAAATGTTTTAAATACTCTATATTTAAAGAGTTTGATTAAATTTCGAGTTTGGTCAATAGAGAATATTTCCAGAAAAAGAAGTTTGCAAGAAAATCTCATTGTCACGGAAGAGGAATTACATAAGGAACCACTGATGTCTTGAGGTCCTGAATCAAGCAAACCTTTTATTTCTTTTATATATTTCTTTTTCCAATGCACCTAAAATTCTGAAAATTTAAATATAAACTTATGAAGCAGGTGAGATTCCTATTTTCATGTTTTTAATTTCCACAATATTCTATAGTTAATTAAATTAAAATTCAATAACGGTCAATTTTTTGGGTGTTTTTGAGGTATTTAAGGTGTTTACTCGATATTGTCAACACAAAAACACATGACAGAAACCTGAAATGATAAAAAATTTGCAAAATGAAGTTTTGTATTTAATATATTTATTATTAGTATAACCATTAATTTTTTTAAAGAATATTTAATCTCACAAAATTTGAAAAAAATATTTTCTTTGATCTAGTGAAAAAATATTTTAGATACAAATCATTATTTTATAATTTTATCATTTCAGTCTTTTGTCAAGTTTTGTTCAGTTGAAAATATCGAGTAATACCTCGAAAACACCAAAAACATTGATTGTTTTTGAACTTTAATGTAATTAATCACAAAATATCTTAAAAATTAAAAACAAGAAAATAGAAATCCCAGATAGTAAATCATATTTAAAATTTTAGAATTTTAGGTGCATTGAAAAAGATATATATAAAAGAAATAAAAGGTTTTCAAGCGTATGAATTTGCTTGAGTCATGACCTTAAGCAAATGACATTAATGGTTTAAGCTAATCCATTTGCTAAAATCAGCCAAATAATTATATTTTGGAGACGAAATATTCGTCGGATATTTTTTTGTATTTTTTTTTCTTTTGTGGAAAATTTATGAGTTTATCTTGGCTGAGATTATCTCAAGCAGATACATTTATTGTTACCACGATTGTTTTCCTTGCTAGATCAAAGTTGTTAAAAAATTTAAAAAAAGGTAAAAAAAAAAAAAAATCTAAAAAAGTTTATTTACAGTTCAGTTTACTTTCTCTTCGGTTTTGTTGAAATATTTGTTGACTCGTATAGTTTATAAATAAAATTATAATATCAGTAATAGAAGTTAACTATTGAATATTAGTATAATTAGTATTCTGAATCAGCTGTTGTTCTTATTTACTGTTTTTGTTACCATTAAATCTTACGATAACTTCTCTAATTTTATATTCAGTATTATAAGATTATTTTATGTATTTCTTCTATTCTGTGCAAAAATATTTAGATTCTTTGTTAGTGGACTGCAGGTCCCAAGATCAATACCGGCAAAAGACGTGAATTTTTGTAGCATTTATTTTCTATACAGACAGAACAAAAGCAGATAACCTTAATCCTTTGTCAAATGGATACCAGCTTTGATTTCTTGCGATATTTTCCTTTGAATAATGGAAATATATTAGTAAAAATGTTCTCTTGATATGTGTTCATAGCAAGTTGTAAGCACTTAAAAAGAAAAAAGAAACTTTCATAGTTCTTTTATATAAAATGACACCTTATCGTTTTATCTTCTATTCCTTCGGCTGATAATCTTGGGATCATCTACCTCTTTTGTCTGTCCATCCCTGTGAATTACCCAAACCGAAATAACTTTTTCTTATTAATTTTAAGGAAGATTTATTAAGTTGATTATTAAATTCTGCTTTTAAAGAAAAAGTTCTACCATTTAATTATTACTAATGATTTAAGTAATTATATATGCTTCAAACATGAAGGTTTATTTCATGGATATATTTTTAAGGATTGATTTTTCACATTTATCGATCCAGATAAAATTGATTAAAAAATTCTCCAAATATTTAAAATACTACGAATGAATATTTCCAGGTACAATATGCGGCATAGATATTTTAAATGAATTCAATTTGAATTAAAATGGATTGAATAAATAATATCTGCGCTCCAACCAACACTAGTGTGTCTGTTAATAAAGTAAGCGTTTGAATAGCAAATTGTATGGAGTCGTGTTTTCTTGTGTTTATGGGAAAGTTGTAAATTGATTTATTCATAACTACTCAGTCTCTCAACTTGGCTAATTTCCTGTTCTCCGCTACTTTCAACTCCTTATGTTTCCGGTGATAAAACAGACAGAATAGAAGCTATTTTGTCGTAATCGCAAAACAACAAAAGGTCAATACAGTGATCTCTGGATCCTTAATTACTTTCTGCTAATTTTGTGTTTTTCTTTTCATATTATAAGAATGAATTAAAAATTTTCTCTCTCTTATATCAAATTGAAGCAGCTATCCCTACATTAACATTGCAATAAACAGATGATGAGATTTCAGAAATACAGTGACCTTCAAATTATATTTTTTCTTATATTAAATTTAAATAAACACAATTTTCATCAGAAATTTTTGAAAAAGGTTTAAACTAACAAAAAGTATTTGTTTGTTTTATAACTACATTAACAATTCAAATTTTAACTCCTTAAATTAAGCGAAAGCGAGATACAAAATATGAAAATTAAAAATTTATGGAAAATATCAGAGTTAAGAAATGAGGAAGAAAATACAAAGAAAGCTTTCTGTGCTCTTTCAGAGAAAGATTAACAAACTTCATTTTAAGTTAAAAGAAATTACCAGAAGGTTTTTCAGGTTCAGACTACTTCCGGTTTAGTAGGGTGCGGAAAATGATGACAATTAGACAAAATGTCGTGTATAATTACTGAATCGATTATTTTAAGAACGAATACGATATCTTTGTGGCCACTTTTTGGAGTTGTTCAAATAGTGTAAATTAGGGTCTAGATTTACTAAATAAACTTAATGCAGGCCTCATTTGAAATTATTCTTGACCTTTAAATTACAACTGCTTTGAATAAACTAGTTGTTTATTCGACAATGTATAGTAGTGTCTCTTCTAACTTCTGTGTAGGTGTTTGATAGATTGAAATTGATTTTGTTTTTATTAAAAAACATTAAATGACTTCTTCTGTTTACTTTGTTACATTTATTTTTTGCATTTAAAAATTCTGTAATGATATAGTAAAGCCTCAAGTATTTTCAAGATAAAATTGTTTTAAAAATTTAAATGGTATATTGTTTAAAAAATGAAGCAGTTTTTAAATATATTTACCTCTACAGTAGAAAAATGAACTTCTAATATTGTAATATTTTGAATTATCTCAAATTCCTTATTCTAATCATCATCTTATTTTCCATAATAGAGGATTAGAGAGAATAATCTAACTGTTTCCCTGGGTCATAAAGGAGAGTTGCAATCATAGGAAGACTAGAAGACTAGACCGAAGAGTCCTATTCCAGCCTTCAGGAAGAGAAGGAATTCCAGAAACAGCAACCTAGGTCTTGAACTATCAATAAAGTTTCAGTTTCCTAATTTTCGATCACACTGAACGAACAGATAGAGGACAAGGCTGATTTCTATATTTTTTTCCAAAAGATGGAAGATGGATGGTCATATCTATTCCTCTAGAAATAACATCCAAGCGAAGTTTCGTTTTAACAGTTTACTCTCAGCAATTAATGAAATAAGATCTATAATTTCTAGAATAACTTAGACGAGTTCTTTGGAAACTAATGTGTTATTTATTCAAGCATGTTATTTCTGAAAAACTATAAGTTGTCTCCTCAACTATAAGTGAGAAGTATGTTACTTTTATTGTGTCTTTAAATAGTTTTAATTTGAAATCTAAATGAAATCTGTATTTCTGATGATAAATTTACTTCAATTGCTTAGATTTTAATTACTATTCATAATCTTTGTACTGATTACCATTTTCTGATAATGCACTGAAAAATGCTCAAATATGTTAAATATAAATTCAAAGATGTCATCAATGACATTTGATCTCTACAAACTCATTTCCATTATTTAGAAAAGAATTTCATTGACGGATTCAGTTTCTTAAATCTTTACTTATATTTCGTTTCGCAAATAAGGTGTAGGAGTTCAATATTCTGAGTAAGTCCGCCAACAAAAATAGTTCCGTTTCAAAGCTTTTATTACAGTTGTTACCCATAGATTCATTTGCATCGTATTTTGTTCGAATTTTTATCAATCAATGCTCAATCAATTTGTCTATTGTGATTAATTATGCAATTAAATATTAATTGTTTAACCATCTACTTCATTATATTCAAATAAACAAATACTATTAAAATTTCAAAATAACGTCTACTTTAATTCCACTCTTAGCCAAAGAGTTCTTCATGTGATTTCAGAAACACAATTACCTTCAAATTTCATTTTTACTTTAGAGTTTTACCGCCAATTAATAGTGGGTCACTTTTAACGACTGTGTAGGTGTTTGATAGATTGCAAATATTTAAAAATTCTTGAATGATTCAGTATTTTGTAATGATTTAGTTAAAAGTTTAACAAATAAATAACTAGTTATTCTGTAGGATTAGTCGTTAAAAGCAATTTTATTCTATAAATTAATAAATAGATACTTTTATCCTATGTTCACAATCATAAATCAGTTTATTTATATTTGGTTGTTTTGAAATTGATTATGTATTATTATTATTATTCAATATTAGGTTTTTGTTGAAGACAACAGTTACACTGTTCAGTACAATGTTCTTTACAAAGCTCTACAAGACAAAATTTAATCTGTTTCCAATTTCGCAAAATTAACACCTATTAATGTTTCCTTTTTTATTAAAGCGAGTTTTCATTAGCATTTTTCATTGTTGAAGTACTTTGTATTATCCATCAGGCTTAATGGAACGAAAGCATCCGTTCGTAATTATTATTCTATTACAGATCTAAAGGGATCTGAATTTGACTGAAGAACAATGTGATGCGAATATTGCACAGAACGCATACTTCCAGAGAAGAGCACACCAAAGCAGAGAAACAAGGGCTATGAAAATTTTAAAACTATTTATTACAATATTCATTAGCTGTTTTATGCTGACCAATTACAAGTAATGTTAAAGTTAACATAGATAAATAAGCTATATGCACTTTTGCATATACTGAACAGTTTCTATTCTCAATGTAAATAATTCTAATCAACACTAAATATTATTAAACAATGATTACTATAGTTATACTTAATCTCTGCGTGACTGCATAATGAGATAATATATCTCAGCATGAACTAATAACATTTGTCAATTAGCTTACAATATTATTTAACTCTTTAATATAAAATATCAACAATGGTTTTCCCATCTATGTGTTTATACTGATATTCTAAAATAGTTAATACTCGAAAATGGCAAATTCACACGTATGTAAATGTTCTCAACAATACCTTGGCATACTTTCCAATTAATTTGATAGTAACGACTATCTAAGGTTTCTCCCTTATGTGAAAATAATAACGAAAGCATTCACTCAAATACTCATTAATTATAGAATACTCTAATTGTATTATAGTACTTGAACTTCTTCAATTCTCGTATCCCTACAAAATTTATAAGGTAAATGTACTTACAAATTGTAGTCTTCGTAAGACGATGCACTACAGGAATACCTTTCACAAAAAACAGGTTGCACTAATTCACTTTGAATATGAATATCAACCATTAGTTGACATCACTGATTATCACTTAAATTTACATACAGGCCATTAACACACTTATTCCAATTGCACACTTGCACTTTCCTATTTGTATTCGTTATCCTTAGAAGCACTTATTTCTCTTCTGTGTAACGATGTCTTCTTTACTGCAATAATCTACGAACACACTTTGAGTTTCCTTTATTAATGATTCCAAGAGCAAGAGGGTTCTGCACTTAATATTGCTTGTAGCTTGAACGAAATTAATTCTTCCTTATCCTTTGTTTAAAGGATAAGGAGTCCTTTCTTTACTTGAATCAATCTTCAATCCTAAATTGCCTTAGCCTTAATTTTTGTGCACTTTCTTCTTTAGTTATTCCGTTACTTTTATTCTTCGGACAATTCACTTCGTAAAGCAAACACACTCCTTTGATTCAGGGACTTAAACTCTTCTTCCCTCAGTTCGGTTGAACTTGGACTGCTCCAAATATCCCGGAGTTCACTAACGTTCTTTTGCTCTTAATATAATAGTCACTTGAATTCTCTTCGATTCAATTTTGCAAAATAATACTTCTTTCTTCTATTAAACGAATCGCTTCTTCGTTTAGTTGCTTAACGGAAATTAATAATAGTATTAATCGTTCCAGTTCTCACTTGCGGCTTGCTTCCCGCTGTCACCTTCTTCGGTAATGGACTCTTCTATTATAATTCGGAACGTCAATCTTAAACTTATATCTTCAATAATTTCTACGAACACTTTTCGATAGAAATTCAAAGTTACTATTACTGATTACTAATTGAAGAATAAAGTCTTTTAATTATTCAAAATTCGTTTTACTCTTATATCCGAAGTCTTCATTACGGACATCAGTTCTGCCTTGGGAATTTTCCACTCTTAAAGATAATACTGACTTCTTAATATTGTGAGCAGGCTAACGGAATTTGACTGACTCTCCTTATTTGAATTCGTCCATTGCATCCTTATAAATATAACCTCCTAAGTTTCGGTAGCGACACAGCTCAATCAAAGTTCCCGCTCTTCATTCTCGAGACGAACTATTCGAGACAACCTTCTCGTCTCAACGCCAAACGAGTTCTCTCAACTACGTCATGACACACCATCTCATATGACGTTAACTCAATCATTTTCATTGGAAGAAATCAAAATATAAAAATAAATTTTCTTTTCAAGCAAAAAATAAATATTTATTTAATAAATAAAACTCCAACTTATTAAATTTAAATATCCACGATATAAAATTTAATATATAGCAGTATATATAAAATTTGCCGGACAGCTTTCTGAAATTTAAAAACCAAATTAATTTCAAAAAGCTGTTTCTGTGTAAGTATTAACATTCGAATATACAAACACGTCATCAGCGGCACCTAGTGTGGAATTTTGAAACTAAGCTAAAATTTTTTTAGAAATCACAAAAGCGCTTTATTATAAGAAGATTGCTCTCTTTTTAATATTTTTTTAGGTTTTTTTAAATTTATTTTTTATTTTTTTAAATTATCTTTTAAATTATATGCTTTTTTTGTCTATATGTATAAAAACCTCTCACATATATATACATATAAAAAATTATTTATTTTATATACATATATAGAAAAATCATTTATTTTACATACATACATAGAAAAATCATTTATTCCTCATACATACACAGAAAATTTCTTAAAACATACTTCAAAATATTAAAAGCAAAAGATGACAGTTATCAATTCAAACTTAAAACTTCCTCAAATAGAGGATTTAATTCTAAGTTGTCATGAGATAACTTGAATGATCAAAATTTAACAAGTCCTGTTTAGAAGATTAATGATTAAATAAAATAATGAATATATTTAATTTTATATTTTTTGTAAATTTGAAATTTAAATTTCTTTTGAAATCGAGTAATGTAAGTATTTAATACTTTGTTTGGAAAATTATTATTTTTAAATTCATTAATGAGATAATTCAAATTATTCAAAAAATCATCTATTTTAGAGTTAATGGTAAGATATCTTTTTAACTCTTGTAAAAAGATATTTTGAAATAAATTAAAACTAACATTACTTGTAAATTTGTGAAATCTGTTTATTTTGAAAGGAAACAAAAATGTTTTATTAAATATTGAATTCTTAATTGCAAATCATTAAATGAAATATTTGCATTACGAAACTTGAATAGGTGTAGATTCAAGTTTTGTGTATTGGATTTATATATATATATATATATATATATATATATAATGAAATAAAAAACGAGAATTAGGTATTTTGGCCAATATCTAATATATTAGATATTAATTATAAAAATTAATATATAACAGAAGTATTTAATGGTAGTCATTCGTTACAGCAAGTAAATTAATAAAAAAATACTTAAAATGATTTTTTTTAATATTTTTTTTTATTTATGTTTGTATCTTAAAGTTGATTAAAACAATATAAAACAGAAGCCCTACTTATAAACAGCAGTAATATATGTTCAAGTTTTTAATACTTGGCATTAATTTTGAAATAATGAAATTGTCTAAATCATATTAATTTCAATGATATCAGGCTCCCGTGCTTACTATTTTCATACAATTAATCACCTTTTTCTTGTAAATTCTCGGTAACAAATACATAATAAAAAGAATAAATAATAATAAAAAAAAATTCAATTACATTTTTATTTAGAAGAAAAACTTTGAAAGTGTCTTTGGTAAAGTTCCAAAACAGCTGATTAAATTTATCAATGTTAAAGATGATAGTGAGATCTCATTGCGAACATTCAACACTAAAAACAAAAGATCGGAACTTCATGAAAGGTGATAACTTTTTGAAATGAAGAATTTATTTTAACTAGAAATAATGAAGTAACAAAATATAATTCAGGAAATTCCTAATACCAATGCTGACCATTACATTTAGTTTATTGGACATTTCAATGTATACTGAACAAAAATATTTTATCTAGTATTTAAAAAAAACATCCATGTTCGAAAGTTATTTCAAAAGCCAAGTTTTAGTTTGATGAGTGATCTTGTGATATTGTGGTTTAGAAAATAAATAACCACAACATAACTCTTAAATAATCCGCTTGGATATTCCGACAAAAATCCGATATTCACGAGCTATTAAAATACCATGTGTGGTGTTTGTCTGGTTTCAATTTATCTAATTTCCCGCTTTAACGTAATTACGAATTTGATACAATCATTTCGTTCACCTCAAGTTGATGTTAATTGGTATCAAATAACTTAATAATCAGGTTCAGATCGAAAGAATGAAGTCGAACGTAAAAGACGGTCAAGAGCTAAGGAGACAACGGAAGACAGACAGAGGGTAGACGCCAAACGGCATCAGGCAGAGAGAGAGACAGAGAGAGAGAGACAGAGAGAGAGAGAGAGACAGAGGGTAGACGTCAAACGACATCAGGCATAGAGAGAGAGAGAGAGACAGAGGGTTGACGCCAAACGACATCAGGTAGAGAGAGAGAGAGAGAGAGAGCGACAGAGACTTTAGGTCCTCGAACTCTACTTCTAACATCCATCGCAACATATCTCTTCTTCAAACATCTACATCGATCAATCTGTACACAGGAGCCTAGTATTTCCATTGTCACAGAAGAGGAATTATCTAAAGAACCACTGATGTCTTAAGGTCTTGACTCAAGCAAATCTTTTATTTTTTTTATATATTTCTTTTTCCAATGCACCAAAAATTCTGAAAATTTAAATATGAACAAATAAATAAATAAATTAAATATGAATAAAAAATTTAAAAATACGTTTTTGCAGAAAGATTGAACTTATTTTTTTTTTATTTAATAAACATTCTTTTTGTTTTCAATTGAATATTAGTATAATTAGTATTTTGGATCAGCTGCTGTTCTTATTTTTTACTATTTAATCTTACGATAATTTCTCGAAGTTTTATATTCATTATTATACGATTATTTTATGTATTTCTTCTTTTCTGTGCAAAAATATTTAGATTCTTTGTTTGTGAACTGCAGGTCCCAAGATCAATATCGGCAGAGGCCGTGGATTTTTTTGCAGCATTTGTTTCCTATACAGACAGAGCAAAAGCAGATTACCTTAATCCTTTGTCCAATGGATACCAACTTTCATTTCTTGCGATATTTTCGTTGAGAAATGGAAATATATTAAGAAAAATGTTCTCTTGATAAAGTGTGTTCTTAGCAAGTTATAAGTACTTAAAAGATATGTTTTTATTTTTAAGTACTTCCTAACTTATATAGTTCTTTCATCTAAAATGACATCTTGTTGTTTTGTCTTCTGGTCGTTCGACTGGTAATCTTGGGATCATCTACCTCCTCTGTCTGTCCATTCCTGTGATGACCAATACTAAAACAGCCTAATTTTATTATGCAATAATCCTACGATATTATTGTTTTGATATTTGGAGAGTTGAGATTATTCTCTCTCATTTAAACATTCTTCATCTATCAGTAATGAAATTAGTAATGATGAAAGTGAATTACCCAAACTGAAATACCTTTTCCTTAATAATTTTGGTATCTCAAAAACTAACGTATAAACTACAGTAAAAACTCGCTTACTCGAATTTAATGGGACCGCTACCGTTTGAATAACTTAAGTTTCTTGTAATCTGGAATATATTGTATTAAACATACATACATACATTCATACTGTACATGTTATTAATATTAATTAATTAATTACTGTATATTAATGTTTTTAACATTAACAAGAAATAAATTTAATGTACAGAAAAAATTGTTACCAATGAAAACCAAAGATTTCACGTAAATAAACAAATCACGCCTTTAGGGCGTTTCACATGGATCCGAAAATCGGATTCGGATTCAGGAATCGGACGTATTCTCTTTCAAATGGCCACGAAACTTTCTCCGACATCGTCTATACGACATCTAACATTCAAATCGTTCTTATAGATGACGTTTCGTGGCCAAGTGAAAGAGAATAAGTCAGATTTGTGAATCCGACCATCCGATTTTCGGATCCATGTGAAACGCCCTTCAGAGTTTGTCGACACAGGGAATCGGGAACGGACGTTTCGTCCTTCTTAGGGACTCTTTAGCCTGATCCACCCTCCCTCTATGACAAAATAAGCAACGCGTGAAAATAAAATTGAAGTCACCTTTGATCCCGAAAGTGACCCCCGAACAAAATAAACAACAATTGAAAAAAAATCCAAAAATGGACATTAAAAAAAAAATTCTTTTCCCTAGCAAACCCTTGGTGCAAAAGGCATTCAATTATAAGCAAACCCAAACCAAAAAGTCATACAACAACTAGAAATACATTTAACAAAACTTGAAAAATTTACAAAAGAAAACCAAAAACTACACATAAATAAACAAATCACGCCTTTGAATTTGTCACCAGAGGGAATCGGGAACGGACGTTTCGTCCTTCTTATGGACTCATCATCAGACTGTATCAAGTTTCGTACTAACGAAATTACCCTCATTTTCTGTACATATTTTGATATTTATAACCATTTTAAAAGTCATTCAGATCAAATTTTGCAGTTAACAATTAATATTATTGTATAGATCTGATTATGTCTTAGTATTTACAACAATTACTAGAACAATTAAGTTTTATTATTCACTTCTGTTATTTTACTTTCTTCGAGTTGAAATAGACTTTCTTTCAGTAAAGCAAGATATTTAAAAAAAGGTTTAATTAAATGGCGATCATAATTAAGTTCTGCTTTTAAAGAAAAAGTTCTACCATTTATTTATTTTTGAAACTTTCAGTAAATGTACATCTTTATAACATGAAGGTTTATTTCACGGACATATTTTTAAGGAACTGACTTTATCACAATTATCAATCCAGATAAAGTTTAGTAAAAACTTCTCGAAATATTTAAATACACAAAATGAATAGCCCGGAACCAATGTAGCCACTTCCTCAGAGTTGTCCAGGTGCAAAACAGGTTTAGACGTACTAAATGAGTTCAATACGAGAATCCTTGAAATTACATTTGACCCTTTGAATTAAAATTGGCTTGAATAAATGATATCTGCGCTTCAACCAATACTAGTGTCCCTGTTAACCAGTTAAGCATTTGAGTAGCAAATTGTTTTGTGTTTACTAGAAATCTATGAATTGATTTATATCAAATTGATTAAATTTATGATTCTCCGCTATTACCTTCATCATTTTGTTTCCGGTGTTAAACAAATGGAATAAAAGCTGTTTTGCAAGATGTAATCACAAGACAAACGTTCAATACAGTAATCTCTGGTTCTTCCGTTACTTTCTACAAATATTGGGTTTTTCATTTGACAGTGTAAGAATAAATTAAAAATTTATGTATTTCAATATACGAACATCTACTTTCGCTTCATTAACATTACAATAAACATATGATGACGTTTCAGAAACATAGTGACCTTCAAATTACATTTTTTCTTTTTATTAAATTTAAGTAAATACAATCTTCATCATGAATTTTTGAAAAATGTTTAAACTATCAAAAAGTATTTATTTGTTTTGTTTCTTCATTAGCAAATCAAATTTTAACTCCTTAAATTAAGCGAAAGCGCGATACAAAAAATTAAAATTAAAAATTTATGTAAAATATCAAATGTTAAGAAATGAGGAAGAAAATACAAGTTTTCTGTGGTCTTTCAGAGAACGATTCACAAACTTAATTTTATGTTAAAAGAAATTATCAGAAGGTTTTTTTTTTTTTTTTTTTTTTTTACAAGACTACTTTTGGTTTAGGAGGGTTAGGAAAATGATGGCAATTAGACAAAATCTCGTTTACAATTACGGAATCGATTCTTTTGAGAACGAATATGATATTCATTGTGGCCACTTATGAGAGATGTTAAAATAGTGCAAAATGAGGTTTAGATTTATTAAAGGAACTTAAATGCACTCCGCATTTGAAATTGTTTTTCTCGTTTAGCAACGTCTTTAAATAAACTAGTTGTTGCGACAATGTATTTTAGTGTCTCTTCTAACTTCTGTGTAGGTGTTTGATAGATTGAAATTGACTTTGTTTTTATTAAAAAACATGAATTGACATCTTTTATTTACTTTGTTACACTTATTTTTTGCGTTTAAAAATTCTGTAATGATTCAGTATTTTGTAATGACTTAGCGAAATATAAAGTATTTTCAAAATAAAATTATTTTAAAAATTTAAATCGTATATTGTTTAAAACATAAAGCAGTTTTTAAATATATTCTTGCTCTACAGTATAAATGAACTTCTAATATTGTAATATTTTGAATTATCTCAAATTCCTTATTCTAATTATCATCTTATTTTACTTAATAGAGATTTAGAGAGAATAATCTAAGAGTTTCCCTGGGTCTGCCACAGGGTTATTTGTATTTGAAAGGAGATTTGCAATCATAGGAAGACTAAAATAGACCGAAGAGCCTTCAGGTGGACAGAGAATACGAGAAAAAACCAGTACAACCTATGTCTTCAACTATATATAAAGCTTCAGTCTCCTAATTTTCGTTCACAGACGAAAGAACAGATAGAGGACAAGGCTGATTTCCAATTATATATTTTTTAATCAGAAGCTATTAGAAAATTAGTAACCTAAATTAAGAAGAATCCTATTTTTTATGTGAAGCCTGTTATGTTTTACATATGTGAAGCCCATCACTAACGTTTCCCGATATCTTTAACTGACATATTTTTTTGAACCTATCTTCCAAAAGATGTAAAACGGATGGTGATATCTATTTTCTAAAAATAATATCCAAGCTTAGTTTCGTTTTAACAGTTTACTATCAGCGATTAATAAAATAAGATCTATAATCTGTAGCATAAGATTCCTTTGGAACCAATGTGTTATTTATTCAAGCATCAAAACAGTCGGACCTCTATTTAACCAACTTCTATTTTGCGAATTTTTCTATTTTTCGAACTTTTCTTTGGAACCAAGAACATTTTGCTAATTTCTTCGTAAAATAACCTTCAAATTGCGAAGTGCATTTTCTATTTAACGAACTTTTTCGTAGTATATATTTTTTTTTCTCCTTAAAATGTTTTAATTATCAACATTCCCTTAGAGGAAATGAAAGAAATGTGGATACAGCTGAGGGAAAAAGAAGAAATTAACGATGATGTGCTGATTGATGATTATCTTTCACTTGATTTTGAAGTTGAGACCTCGGAAACACTAACTGAATCGGATATTTTGGACAGTGTGAAAAATAAAAACAATACAGCTATGAATTGCGATGAAGATGAAGATGATCAAAATGGAAATGATCATGATACAGAAATAAAAAAAAACAACCTTCATATGATGAAATGCTAAAATCATTTGAAACAGTCCGACGCGGATGACAATTTGAAGAAAATACTGAAGGGGTTTTTAGTGCATTGCAAAGATGCGAGATGTACTATAAGCGATTACACTTAAAAAAAAAAAAAAAAAAATCAGACAAAATGAACAGACTTTATTAGTAAAATTTAAGTACGAATGTGGTAATGTATGCTTCATGTCATTAAAATTATTCCTTTTTTTAATAATATTTATTGTTTATGTATTTTAAATCTGTTTTATGTAGTGTAAACTAATTTTAAAAGGTGAATATCTATTTAACGAATTTTCCATATAACGAACTTTTTTTTCGGGATTTAGCGACTTTGTTAAGTAGAGGTCAGACTGTATTTCTGAAAACTTTTAAGTTGTCTCCTCAACTATATCTCAGTGCTAAGTCTGTTCCTTTTATTTTCTCTCTAACCAGTTTTAATTTGAAATCTAAATGAAATCTGTATTTCCGATGATAAATTTATTTGAATTGCTTACATTTTGCCGTTCCGGCATGGCCGAGCGATCTAGACGGCGGTCTGCCGTGAGGCCAATGTATTGGAACCTGGGTTCGAATCCTGGTGTCGTCATGGATGTTCCTTTCTTCCTTCTGTGTTTCGTCTGTTTCTGCGGGTATAGCGTGAGCTGCCTCCTATGGCGTACCCTGGGCAACGTTACGACGCACTAAGGAGTATTTGTAACTTAAACCCGGTCATAAGTCAAAATCTAAAAGTTAATCCAATGTCTTACAGAACTTAGTTTCTTTTAGCTAGATAACAGGTCTGTCGAATGGCAAGCCCCATTTGCCCCCCGCATGACACATCACCCCGCGGGGCCGTCGGAACCCAGTCACTGTCTAAACCTCTCATCTTTGTTCTCGGCGCTTTGCTTTGCACAACATAGTTTTATGTATACTGTGCCTTCGTGTTGTAAATTTAGGAAAAAGAACTGTACGAATATGAAAGGAGAAGGTTTGTACCTCTACAACTATTCGTTGTTTATTAAGTTTCATATAAATTTTCCACTCCTAGAAACAATTTTAAAACCCCATTTATCATATGATTTTTTCGTCTGAATTTTGTGAAATGTTAGTGTTTTTAATTACGTGTCTGAACTTGTCGGGTTAAATTATTAATTATGTTTTAATATTTCGACCCTTGCCGGACATAAAGTACAATAAAAATGTCCCCCACTGTCCACCATTTTTTTTTATACAAGTTCTAAAGTTTAGAGGTAAAAATTTGATTTTTGTTCAATTACGGGTTTTTTGGGGTTTTTTCAGTAGGTCCCTCAGAAAAGTTGAAAAATATCACAAGGTGAGAATTATTTGATTCTCAGAAGGAGTTTAAAGGAAAAAAAAATAGAAGAAAAAATCACTTTGGTGGAAGAATGGCTTGAGCAGACGACTTCATGTCCAGAGGAAGAAAGAAATGTTTTGACTCGAGCATCGAGGTGGTTCAAGAGTGATTTAAACAAAAATGTATGGCCAATAATTACACTGATGAACGGTTTTTACAAATTTTAATGATGGTTGGTTGGTTGGTTGGTGTTTAATGGCGCAAAAGCAGCTGCGGCTAAGCTGCGCCAAGAAAGGTAAAAAAGAAAAGAAAATGGAATGAAGACTAACTACATGTATCTAGCTAAAAAGGACAAAAACAAGAAAAGAACAGGTAGTGCGCAAAGTAAGATAACAGGATATAGGTAAAATGATAGGTATTTAGAAGTAAAAAAATCTGAGAATTACAATAGAGTGGCAAGGCCACATTGATGAATGAAGTGTAAAACTGATGAAATGGGTAAAAGATCATTATCATTTAAAAGCAATGAAATATGAAAAGGAACATGAAATTTAAAAAGAGGATAAAAGCACTGACGACGATGTTGAGTAAAAGCAGGACAGTCAATTAAAATATGATGGACGGTTAAAACAACGTTGCACGTAGAACACTGGGGAGGTGGACGATTGAGCAATAAGTAGCTATGTGTCAGTCTTGTATGGCCGATCCTCAGACGCACCAGAAGAACATCCTTCCGGCGAGTTGGAAACAGTCGAGTGGCAGGAGAGGATAACGAAGGACTGACAAGACGAAGTTTATTGCCGTGAAGAGCATCCCATTCGTGTTGCCAGGCAGATCGGAGACGAGAACGTATAAGTGCGTAGATGTCAGAGGCCGGAGTGGAGATCCGTCGCAAGGGTAAACTAGCAGCAGACTTTGCGAGAGAATCAGCGTGGTCATTGCCGACAATGCCGACGTGGCCTGGGATCCAGCAGAAAATGATAGTGCAACGGTGAAAACGCTGTAAAAAATCTAAAATGGATAAAACAAAAGGGTGACCCTTCAGGGTGTGACTGCACAGTGCCCGCAAAGCGCTCTCAGAATCACTGTAGATAAGTGTGTGCGTAAACTTCTCCTGCAAAGCATACTGTAAAGCTAGGAAGATGGCATAAAGCTCAGCAGAAAACACAGATGCTGCAGAAGGAAGATGAACAGCATGACTGAAAGTAGCAGTGTAAAAAGCAGCTCCAACATAATCTGCACCTTTAGATCCGTCGGTATAGAAGATGTTGAAATCAGAGTGACGGGACAAATGATCTTGATGCAGAGACTGAAAGACTGTCGAGGGAGTGTTGGTTTTCGCAAAAGTACGAAGAGAGAAATCACAGGTGGGTAGAGGATATTTCCAATGCGCGGATGGTGAAGTAGGTAGAGTGGCAATGTGAAGGTCAGCGAGCTGTTGTGTATTGAGCCAAGTCGTCACCCGATGTCCAAACGGTGGTATAATGGAAGGACGATTGGTGAAAAGACGTCGTTGACGAGGACGACACACACATTGATAAGCAGGATTATTTGGAAGTGAAGAAATACGGGCGAAATATTGGAGAGACAAAACTTGTCGACGAAAGGGCAGGGACGGTTCCAGAGCCTCTGCATACAGGCTGGGAATCGGTGAAGTACGGAAAGCACCGAGGCAGAAGCGGAGGGCCTGATGGTGTACAGGATCAAGTGTCCGAAGGACAGATGGTCGCGCAGAGCCATAGACAATGCAGCCATAATCCAATTTGGATCGAATAAGGGCTCGGTAAATGCGCAACAAGGCCAAGCGATCACCACCCCATTTGGAATGCGAAAGCACTTTGATACAATTTAGTTTTAAAAGACACCGTTTCCGAAGGTCAAGTATGTGATCCTTAAAAGTCAATTTCTTATCAAAAATGAGGCCTAAAAATTTATGCTGAGACACACATGGAAGTGAGACGCCACCAAGAGTCAGCTGCGGATCAGGAAAAATTCCCTGACGTCGAGTGAAATGGACACACACAGTCTTGGATTGTGAGAAAGTAAAACCATTAGAAACACTCCAAGTCTGCAACTGATGTAGAGCTAACTGCAGTTGTCGTTCAATCAGACGCAAATTAACAGAACTGCAAGAGATCTGTAAGTCGTCAACATATAAAGAGTGGTGAACTGACGAAGGCAAAACAGAAATGATGCCATTAATCTTTACAGAAAAAAGGGTAACGCTCAAGACACAGCCCTGAGGTACTCCGAGTTCTTGAGGATAACATGTAGAGAGCGTAGATCCTAGACGTACTTGAAAGGTACGATTCGCAAGAAAATTGCGAATGAAAATAGGCATGTGACCACGAAGGCCGTAATGATGAAGATCTTGTAAAATGCCAAATTTCCAGGTGCGATCGTATGCCTTCTCCAAGTCAAAGAAAATGGAGACGAGGTGTTCTCTATTAACAAATGCAGTGCGAATAGCATCTTCCAAACGTACAAGATGGTCAACCGTAGAGCGATGCTGCCGGAAACCACACTGTGTGGTAGCGAGAAGTTTATTGGCTTCAAGATACCATTGAAGGCGGCGATTTACCATTCGTTCAAGCGTCTTACATAAGCAGCTAGTGAGGGCAATGGGGCGATAATTATTTGGATCACTGGCGTCTTTACCAGGTTTGGCAAAAGGAATGACTATAGCTCGTCGCCAACTATCAGGAAATAAATGTTGCAACCAGATTTTATTAAAGATGGACAGAAGAACATTCAACGACGAAACAGATAAGTGTCGCAACATCACATAATGAATTCCGTCAGGGCCGCAGGCAGTATTTTTGCTGGTGTCTAGTGCAAACAATAATTCCTGTAAACTAAATGGGAGATTGTATGGTTCTCTGTTGGAAGAAGAAAACTTTAAAGGAATAGCTTCAGCACGGTCTTTAATCGTTTGAAAAGTAGGAGATAAAAGTGCAGGGCTGGAATTCCGTGCAAAAGCACGTCCAAGGGCTTCAGCTTGTGCGGAGATAGTAGCTATTTCTTTTCCATCTTCTTTCAGTATGTGCATAGATTGAGATCTGTACTTTCCATGCATCTTACGAATGTTATCCCAAAGGGTCTTTGAAGACAAAGTGCAAGTTAGTGATGAAACAAAACGTTGCCACGACTCCCTCTGACCAATGCGACGGATACGACGAGCAGAAGCACGTGCTCGCTTAAAAGCCAAAAGATTGGCAGAAGTCGGATAACGGCGGAAAATGTTCCAAGCTTTCTGCTTAATCTTCTGTGCAGACGTACAGTCACTAGTCCACCAAGGTTTGGGATGCAGAGGGAATCGTCCAGATGTTTGTGGAATTGTTGCTTTGCAAGCACAAATAATGATACGAGTGACCTCGTCAATAAGTTGATCAATGGTAGCTGAAAGATCAATGGCCTCCAGATTACAGCGGCTAGTAAAAGTTATCCAATCAGCAGAGTCAAATTTCCAGCGATGACGACTGGGTGATGAAACAGCTGAACGAGGTAGCTCTTTGAGAATGATTGGGAAATGGTCACTGCCACCAGGGTCGTTGATAACATCCCATGAGAAATGGGGGAAGAGTGACGCAGAACCTATAGCTAAATCAATAGCAGAGAAAGATATTGGCGAGAATGAGAAATGAGTTGCGGCGCCTGTGTTAAAGATACAAAGATTACGCCGAACTAAAAGATCTTCAATAACAGCACCTCTAGGATTGGTGGATGAAGAACCCCAGACAGGAGAATGAGCGTTGAAATCTCCGACTAAGAGAAATGGAGTCGGTAATTGATCCAGAAGCTGAGCAATGTCTGTAAGAGAAACAGGGGCTGTGGGGGACAGATATAAGCTACAGATAGTGAAAAGGCGGCTAGTGGAAAGGCGAGCAGCAACAGCTTCCAAAGAAGTCGTAAGTGGGACATGAGAGGATGGAGTATCATGTCGAATAAAGAGACAAACGCCTCCGCCGCTTCTATCGGTCCGCTGTTTACTCAGCATGGAATATCCTGGAAGAGAAACTGTGTCGTTTCCTGTAAGAAAAGTTTCCTGGAGACACATACAGACTGGATGATTTGTAGAAAGGAGGGCTTTAACATCGTTCAGGTTGGAGCGAAGTCCTCGACAATTCCAATACAGTAAGGCCATTAAAAGATAAAAAAGGGTAAAAGCCTAAAAATCAAGGTGGAGGTGCTGGTGGTGCCCTAAAGTTTGGGTGTTTGGAGGAGTCCTCCAGATCGTCTTCATAAAACCGTCTAGGAGAGAAATGTCTCCGACGGCCACGAGAAGGTGAACGTGAATGTGAACTAGTGCGATGAAAAGGTCGGTGTGGAGATACAGATGGTCGCTTCTGAGTGAAGTTGAGACCGGCAGGGATATTAGAAGTACTTGAAGAAACTGGCAAAGATAACATGGTGGATTGTGACGTAGATTGAGTTGATTGTGACGGAACTGTTGTGGTAGGAGTAGCAATGTTTTGAAATATGGCTGAAAAGGACTCGCGAGGAGGACAAGTGATGTCTGTTTGACAGGAGATTGAAGCTGTCTGTTTGGATTTTACTGCAAACGAAAAAGTCTTTTGAGCTGGCACAGCAAGAAGCATCCTCCGAGCCTCGGGATAAGAAAGAGAATGTTTAACTCTGATAGTCTGAATCTCCTTCTCCTCCTTCCAACGAGGACAAGATCGAGAGTATGAAGGATGGTCTCCAGAACAATTGACACACTTGAGAGGCGAAGTGCACGGTGTAGACTCGTGGGATGGCTCACCACACTTAGGGCAGATGGACTTGCCACGACAAGCTGCAGAGCCATGACCATAACGTTGGCACTTGAAGCAGCGCAAAGGGTTCGGGATGTAAGGACGTACAGGACAGCGAAGATAGCCAGCTGTAACACTCGTGGGCAGTGTGGAGGTGTTAAAAGTAAGAACAACTGTTCGAGTGGGTACTTCCTTATTGTCACGACGAACGTTAATCCGTCGGACAGCAGTCACACCCTGCGAAGCAAAGCCTTCGAGAAGGTCAGCATCACATAGACCGTCCAGATCTGGTTCGCGGATCACGCCGCGACTAGAGTTTAGAGTCTTGTGCTTTGTGACAGATACCGGAGTATCTGCCAGAGTTGTCAAATTAAGTAGTTGGTCCACAGCTTTTGAAGAAGGCAGCTGGATTAACAAATCGCCAGACTGCAGTTTCTTGACTGACTTGATATTTGAAGTTACACCTGAAAGTGCTTTGGAGATGAGAAAAGGGGACAGTTTAGATAAAGGTGTCTCAGGGGTTAAGGAATGCATGATTAGAAAGGTCTGAGTGATAATAGAAGAAGAGCGAACATCGACGGTGTGGGAATTGCTTCCCAATAAAGGAAAAAAATTAGAATCCATACACAAAAAATTTAGCTGGGGAAAGAACAGTCACCGGCAGCTATCCCCATATCTGCCTGGAAGGCACTGCCGAAGCAGTTTAAATACTGTGATTTGTTGCCAGGCAATCTTTTTTTTTTCCACAGGGATCGTTCATGACACTAAAATAACCCCGTAGTGCCACACATCCATCGGCACGATGCCTTCCACCTTGGATTCGGGGGCGGGCGTTTAGGACCCATGGAGAGTAGCTCATGGAAAAGAGAACCCTCCATGGGTGGTCCCCTCACCACGTACAGGAACCCGCACCGAGGGGAAAAATTTTAATGAAAATTGGCTCAGTATATCACTGGCATTACCTGCATCGTCAGGAACACAAAAATCAGAGTGACCACTAAAAGACCTCCAAGAATTGAGTGACAGAAGCAAAAGGATACGGACAAAAGATTTACGAGAGCAAATATCTGTTGAGGAATTGACATATGCAGCTCGTGTGAAAGAAGACACTTCTGGAAACATTGTCACATCAAACATGATGTAAGATATGACTTCAATACCAACTAGGTCTAATAAGTGTAGGAAAATTATTTCTTCAACTGAAAACAAAAAAACAGTGAAGAAATATACACCTAAAGAAGCTCTATCATTATTCGTAGAAGGGGATTTTACTAGACAGCAATGGGAACTACAACAAGGCTCTAATAAGAATATTTACCCTTGCTATTCACTTTTGCAGAAGGCGGAAAAGGAATGTTATCCTAATGAAGATTCCATTAAAGTGACTGAAACCGGCTTTGAAGTTGAGCTCTTATAGATCACACTGCATCCGCCTTTGTAAGTATATTAAAGAATTAATCGAAACTTCATTGGTGTTTGAAAAACAAAACCTAATTTTAATATCAAAACAGGGCTGTGACGGGTCGAATCAGACGCAGTACAAACAAAAATTTGGGAATAGCGAGAACAGTGATGCCAATATTTTTATAAATTCACAGGTGCCTGTGAGATTGGCTGTCTCAGTTAATGGAGATACAAAGAAGATAATATGGCGAAATCCAACACCATCTTCTGTAAGGTTTTGTTGACCTATCAGAACAAGATTCATCCATGAGACAAAAGATGTTACCAAAGAGGAAATCGCATTCATTGAAGACCAAGGTGAAAACCTGAAAGACAGTAAGATATTGACTACTGATGGATTCAATAAAATAACTCACACACTACTACTTACCATGGTGGTTGTAAAAGTCTGTAACGCTGCGACTGACACGGCATCAACAATGAGGATAAATCTTTGTGGATAAACTTCAAAAGATTTTAATAAATTAATGAACCCTACCCAGATTATTTCTGAAGCATTGAAGTTTGGTCTCTCTATCCTTCATGCCTGAATTCGTTTCTTCGAATCTTTGTAACATTTATCGTATAAGATACCATTAATAAAGTGGCAAGCACGATCTCACGAAGAAAAAGTCATGATGAAAGAACGAAAGAAAAAATTCAAATTCGCTTCAAGAAAGAAATGAGTCTCCTTGTTGATGTACCAAAAGCCAGTTACGGCAACACCAATGACGGTAACACGTTCAGGAGATTTTTTCTAAGACCCAGAATCCTCTCACGCATCACTGAAAAAAATACAGAGTTAATAAAATGATTCCGCTTAATCTTAGAGGTTATTTGGAGCGGACACAACATAGATCATGTCAAATTTGGTAGCTGTGCCCAAAGAACAACCAAATATAACTGAATACATGTATGGGTGGCAACCGATGTCACTTACAGTGCATAAAATTCTGATGCCTGGTGCACGGTAATCGCTCAAGCGGATCTACCAATTGGGCAGTAATCGGGGGAGGAAGCCGAGGTCAGGAACAAGCATTTCCAAAAATATCGCCTGAATTTTGGATCGCGTCTTTAACTTTACCTTTTTTTTGTTTAATTTTTCGAAATATAGTAAATTATGATCAGTTATCGTGTTTCATTTAATACGATGCCAAAAAAAATGCTTTAAATATTTTGACCGGGTTTGGAACACAAATACTCCTATGTGCG
>JAFIDM010019033.1:0-12606 GCA_023159025.1 Thereuonema tuberculata
ATACTCTGCCAAAAAATATCTATCTTCTTTTTTGAGAGTTTATAATTTCTATTGCTAGGATCCCGTAATATAGGATTATCCTGGTGTAGTTGAATTAGTTTGATACACAAAACATCATCCTATTCCATATCGACACAAGCAATAAACAATACGTACCACACCAGGCAATACTTGCCAATGACTGAAAACGTTTTAACTCGTCCACACCAAATCAAACATCTCTTTGAAGTTCCGGTAAGCAGGCCAATGCCAACGATCGCCATGGAAACCGTTGGAATGCATTGGGGTGCGTTCGCCACGGCCGTACACATCGATTCTAATGTATCCAAATATATGTCCACATGTGCCTTGGTATGCGTTGGAGCTTCGGTCTGTACGCACCCTTATACTATATTAACTCGCAATTAAGGCCCGTCACATACTACGTGGGAAAATAATCGTTTTCAAATTTTTGAAGCTATAGTCTTGGTTTTTGATTAGGGGCCGTCCATTAATTACGTGAGGTATTTTTTAAAAAAATTGGACCCCTTTCCCCCTTGGTGAGATTTTGCCGGACCCCCCCACCCTGGGTGAAATTTCAAAAATTTTAACCAAAAAAAAATAACAAAAACGGAAATCTTGCTATAATATAGATTTTCTCCGAATGAAAAAGTTTACGTGAGATTTTCGTTGACCCCCCCCCTCCCCCTTTTGACCTCACGTAATTAATGGACGTCCCCTTATTATGTTGATGAACAGTGAGAATGATCCTACAGAGAAATATAAAGGACAATTGAAGGTTTCTTCCATACATCCAATTACAATTTCAAAATGTATTCCAGTAGCTAGCTGTACCAAAACATTATTTTTAAGTGTTTATTTCAACGTATTTAGCGGAAAGCAGGAGGACGTAGCTCACGCAAATCGGTTGTGATTGCTTAAATGATACATATCAGAAGTCCAATATCTTCCTTTCGCTAACGATCTGGATAATTTCTTACTCAGGGTTTCTTAAGCTCTCCAAGAATGCTATGATAAAAAAGGGACGACATCTGGTTCTTTTTCTCAACCTGTGTAAAATAATTTACTTCTGTTTTAGTGATATTGAAAATGAATTATTTGTCCCAAAGAATTTTCATGCTCTTGGCAGATTTATTGTTAAAAAAAGTGCCCCCTTAATTTTTGAGATACGATCCATGGTTTACAGTGTTACAAAAATTACTGCGGTGGGGATGGGGGCCCAAATATTAATTCACTAGAAAATAACGTTAAATTTATCGAAGAAATAACATTAAATGATCTCTTACGTCTTAAAAAAAGCCTCGGGCAAAAAAGAGTCTTTCATTTACATTCTTTTTTTATTGTACAAATTGATAAACTTAAAACAAAAATTACTTTTCTAAAATCTCCCAAGATAACTTTTCGAAAAGTTATGTTTAAAAAAAATATGGCAGCTTGTAGCAGGATCTTGTACAATTCAACCCTCTAACAAATCTACATTTTCCTATTCCTCTGCTGAAATAAGCTTTTTTTAACTGCTTTCCAAGTTGGACGGCTAGAATTTCGCAATTTTATTACTGTTCACTGCTTTTTTTCACGGCTGCATACTGCTTTTTGGTGGTCTACAACTCTATATTGGCCACTTCCAGCGACACCTGCTGTGCCTGGAACTTCGTCCTCATCTTTGACAGCTCGTTCTGAAGCTTCGTTATCTTCTTTTCGCACTGGGAACTGTCGCGGGAATCTCTGTAGTCTTTCTTCAGCTCCTTGTAGTCGTCCATCAAGTTCCAATAGTCCCTCTTCAGACTGCGGTAGTCCTTATCCAAGTCCTTCAGCTTCGGCTTGCACTCGTTCAACTCCTCCAGTCTGTCGCTGTGTTTCTTCTCCAGTTCCTCCAGGACGTCCGCTTTTTTCGCCAATTCTCGCTCCAGACGACTGTTTCTCTCTTTCAACTTCCGGTTTCCGTTATAATCTTTCCACATATCAAGCGTTTGCGTAGAAGTATCCAGTAGCTCGGATTTCTTTCCTTGGATGCCTGCGTTCGCGTTATCAAGCAAGGTAAGGGAATGTTCTTCAGACGTTGTGGAGTAGAACGAATTTCCCTCGGTTGGCTGTTTCATGGTTTCTGAAGATGAAGTTTGTACCTCAGGACTACAGAAACTTGATCTTCCAGAGGTTAATGATGATCCAGCAATGTTTAGACCATTTCTACGATTGGCTGTGGAATTCTGTAAGTCGCAGATACTCAACTTCAGGCGAAGGGCTTCAGCCAGCTTTGTCACAGAATGTTTCTCCTGAGATAAACCCTACTTCTCCTCTTCCAATCTACGTTGACAAGATTCCAGATGGCGCTTTAAGTCGTCGATTTCCGACTCTTTGACCGTGAGCTCTCTCTTCAAACAGGTAAGGTGTCCGTTGTTGGTCTGACGCTGCTCCTCCATGGCTGTTTTCTCCTCCTGCAGTTTCTTAATGATCCTTTCCGCTTCGTTGTACTTCTGCAGCAGTGAACTGTTCTCAAATTCCCGCACCTGTGCTTCACTGTTGGCAACCTGCAAATCCCGACTGCATTTCAGCAGCTCGACCTCCAGCTTGGTCCTGGTCTGGACTAGATTTTCCATCAAGGATTCGGATGCTTTCCCTTGAACATCCAATTCCTTTGCGGCTTTTTCCTTCGCCAGCTCTTCACATCGCTTGGTCATCAGCGAGAGTTCAGCCTCGCTCTTGCTCAATTCTTTCTGCAACTGGTTCTTCTCTATCAAAAAGTCATTACTCTCAGTTTCCAACTTCTCCATCCGAAATCTGAGGTCTTCCACTTCTAATTTGCTCGTCTCAGCTCGACTCCGCTCCTGCTGTATCTCCGACTGTAGATCTTGTATATGGTTCTTCTTACTATATCCTCCCTTTCCAGATTATCCGTCTTGGTTTTCAAGTTGCTTTTTTACGCTCCGAAGCCGATTGTTCTCAAGAGAGAGTTCACTCATATCGCTGAGGACTTTACTGTTGTCCCTCTGCAACTCCCTCCTCTCGTTTTCCGACATGGCTAGAAGCTGATGCACTTTCTTGTTCTTCTCTTTCGACTTTTCCAGCTCTTGCAATAGCAGTCGGACATCCGCCTCACTGGAGAGACTCTTCTGCGCTTGTTGGAACAACAGTCTATTGGGACGCTTCGCTAACGAGTTTCCAGAGAAAGAAGCAGCGGAGGCCAAAGGCGCGTTGCCGACACCGGAGCCATTTAGTGCTGGCTTCCGTTTAATGCCTTTTCTCCGTGGTATAGTTCGAGGATATTCTCCAGACTGAAAGAGTATCTGGCAGTCGTCAGGTACATCATCTAAAATTAAATGAAAATTAGCAAAATTAATTATCTTTTTTTAAATAAATATTTTATTTTTAATTTCATTTCAAATTTTTGAAAACAGCTTTTAAATTTTATATAGCATAAATATCTTCAAAGATGTACGGCAATAATAAAGTTTATTGCAACAACAAAAAAGAAAAAAAAAAGCCCAAAACACACTACTATTTTCTACATAAAACATACGATCCCATGTAATAAAATCCTGGAAAAGGTGTACAATTTTTTAAAGAGCGCTACCATTCGCCGCTTGATGTATTATATAAGTTATACTCTGTCCGGCCTCTTTATTAGGTACCCCTACCTAGAAGCGTGTTGGGCCTCCTTTAACCCTCAAAACAGCCTGAAGTCGTCGAAGCATGATTCCACAAGATGCTGAAAACATTGTTGAGGTATTGTATACCAAGGAGACATGAGTGTGTCACGCAGTTCCTGAAGATTTGATGGAGGTGTTGGCCTGGAGCGAACAGCCCCCCTTCCAGCTCATCCCACAAATTTTCAATCGGGCTGAGATCCGGGGACTGAGCAGCAAGGAAAAGTCATCGTCATGTTCCTCAAATCATCCCATAGTGTTGCGAGCTTTGGGCACCGGCGCATTATCCTGCTTCGAAGTAGCCATCTTCATGAGGATAAACTGTTAACATGTACGGTTGCTACGATGTTTAGGTATACTTAAGCATCCCGACGGGCCTTCAGAGTTATCAATGAACCCAACGTGTGCCAGGAAAACATGGGGGATATTTTCCATGACACTGCCCGCACCGGCTATAAGAGTTGTTTTGAGACACAGCATTAGTGCGCAGAGCGGGCCACTAATAAAGTGGCCGGACAGTGTATATCTAAAGACCTTTCGTTGTGTGGATCCATTAAAGCAATTTTCCTATTACGCTCAATTACGAAACGCTGCTATCAGTAATTAAATGGATTCCATTGTATTTTTAACGTGGAATTCGACTTTAGATCGGAAATGGAAAAACTCAACGTAAACGCAAATATACATACATAGTACTTCGATTTTTATTTCCCTTTGAATTATTACCGATCAAGTATTTTTGTAATTATAAGGAGAATTTTGACTGTAAATGTAACGCTTGACTTGAAATTAATGTATATATTAATTAGAAAAGAAACCAACGCCATCATTTCGGAAATGTTTAGAAATACTGAATAAACATTTTCTGAGATTTGAAAAAAACTTACTTCCACGTAGTGTAGATGTGAGCGAAACAATCGTATGGAGAATTTTGCACCAGGACCATTTAAACCAGTTCCATTTACAGATAATTCACGAATTGAAAGCTGAGGTTTATCCAGGCCGCTGGTTTTCACAGATAAAGCATTGTTTACAAGTGACTGTGTGTTTAATGTGCACAATGCTCATGTGTGGGCAAACGCAAATCCATACGCTACGCGGCCACATGCTTACCAGCAACGAATCTCTCTCAACCTCTGGACAGAAATCGTCAACTATGTCGCTGTATGCTAATCACGAAGAGACGCTATTAGAAGTAAGGACATACTTTTCCAGAATACTTGCCGACAATAGACCAAAACAATCGGCTTCTATTCTGTCATGTGACAACTCGGCAGCCATTTCTTTCACGTCATTTTACGAGTCCACTTTGATGAGGTGTTCATGTGGAAGGTATTGTTGATTTTAAGTAACGAGATTTCGTATTCACTATTTTTCATTATCTATTTCGAGTATTATTGACTCATATTTCTGTGTTTCCTAAATGTAGTAGTATTTTTGTTTTAAAACAACTCTAATATATTAAATTAAACTGCAGATTAAAAACTAATTAACATAAAAGACCATAATGCATCTTTACACAAATATATTAACAATTAAAATAAAGCAACGTTTCAAAGTTCCATTATTCGAACTTTTTCCTCATGCAAAAAACACAAAAATGAAAACACAAAATGTTGGAGATGGAACTGTCCTCCAAATGAGCACCAAATTTAGGCCAACATTCTGCAATATGGATTATAACGAAATTAATCCCCTCACAACCCCTTCATTCCGTTGTCATTCAAACCCCACTGGGATCTCGTACAGCTTGCAACGCAGAAAAATGAACCCCTTCTTCCCAATAATGGTATCTCAATAGTTTTTATTCATTTAGGTTTTCTTGAGAAAAAAGATCGGATACTGGAACTATGAAACGTCGCCTTGTTTTAACCTAAATTGTTAATATATGTGTACAGGTGCATTACGGCCTCTATATTTAATTACTCTTTAATATATATTCAATTCCTGTGAGGATTTATCAACAGGTGCTCAATTAATTTATAAAAACTAATAATAATAATAATAATTATTTCAAGTAATTTTTTTTTCAAACTTTTCAGTTTACACAATGAGAATTTCAAACAGATAAATTAAATATAGATTAAAAATTTATAAATTATTACATAGTCCACTTAATGCATGAAATATCAAATAATCATTTTACATTTTTTATACATGGAATAAATAAAAGAAAAGAAAACCGTTTTACCTCTCTATCTTTATAATTTCTTTTTCTTCTTCAGTACTAAGTTATAATAATAAGCATTTACAAGAATTTCAAAATTTCATAAATTACCAATAAAATTTAGAACATATTTTTATAAGCATTTACTAAAACTTCGAAATTCTATAAATTACCATTATAATTTAGAACATATTATAAACCAACTCTAATCTTCTATAAATTTTAAATCATTATGAAACCATCAATCATTTGTTCTTTGTTATATATAAATTCATAATAATTATTTATTATTAATTTTTAATAAAACTTTTGCTGTGGCGATAAGATTTTATTTTTAATAAGATTTTCATTTCTTAAATTTTCATTGCTTTTGTGTTTATTAAACACAAGTTTCATAACTTTTTTATTTTATTTTATAAATTATTAATAGCTTTTAGATCATTCATGTATGTTCTTGTCTAAACTGAACAAGATTAATTTATATCTAGAGTCAAAAAATGCAAAATATTTAATTTTGCAAAGTAATTTAATTTTGATTGGCAATAAATCTTTTATATCAGCGGTTCCCAACCCGTGGGTCGCGACCAACTATTAGGTCGCGGAAGGGTTACAGGTGGGTCGCGACTTGATCCTAAAACTATCAGAAACCATCCAATAAACCATCAGAAAAGATCAGAAAAATCGAAAATCGATCATATATAGGGAAGGGATACGATACAAATACGGTTTTATTCTATATTCTTCTATTCCTATATATGTGGATGTATTCCGATAAGAAAAGATGGGTCGCCAGCTGAAAAAGGTTGGGAACCACTGTTTTATACGATAAAGTATATATGCTATTGCTTTTATTTTTTTTAGCATAGTAATAAATTTTTGTGCGTGTTCCAAATAAAGGTTTCATTTATAGTTAATACTAAATATTTTATATTATTTACCACAGCTATTTTATTACAATTACAACTTTTATTAAAATTATTTAATTTTATCATTATGAAAATGTGTCGTTGGTTTATATGGTGGAATTTGTATTCTTGAGTGAGTGCGGAGACATTCTTTATTCATTTATAACCACCTTATTGTCATGTATCTATCTTTTAGTAACATTAAAGTGTTCTTGCAAACTTTGTTATTTTTTTTTTCAATATTTTTCCCATTTTTTATTATTCTAATGTTATCTGCATAAATAATCACATTTTTTTATATAATCACTTACTGATTTGTGTTGATGAATTAATGTTTCGAGATTATTCCTTTAACAACAAAAACTTTCCTGAATTTTAAGAAATCAGATGTGCCATATTAAAATTTCCAGATAAAAAAATAAAAAAGGTAATATTTGGAAAAAAAAAACGGTTTTCTTTTGATTATCGTTTGCATTATTGAGGAGTTTTAATTGTCATTTGCAATTGAAGTGCAGATCGAATTGATTATATTTTTTCTTGTTAATATAAATTGCTATCCACACCTTCCAGTGGGAAATTTAAAAAAAAAAAGAAAGTATAATTTATTCCTTTTTGAACAAAAATAGCTTATAGCTGAATATGCTAAGACCGCAGAATCTGATCTTGCCTCCAAAAAGGCGGTCTCCGTGTCTGTGTCCTGATAGGTTCTTTTTGGTTCTAACAATTATTGCAGTGTATACGTACACATCTTTTTCAATTCAACGTACTATGTTGAAGGCTGTTTTTTATTTGATGTATAATAAACACTTTTTGTACTAACTATTGTACTTTCATTGATATACACCCTGCTGTAATACATCCCTATATGAATTATTTGTTATAAAAACAAATTAACTTTCATTAAAACGGACAACCTTCAGACCCAATTAGTCCGTTATAATGAGGTTCTACTGTATTCTTAAAAGGACGCTATTCACTTTACCAATGTCGATGTTTTATTCAATTCGACTATGTCATCGATTTTTTTGTGGACATCCTGTAAAGCCCTTACACTGATTTTGACTTACTTTCTTCTAATCGACTGCTTGCAGCGTTCGGGGCCATTCCTCTGCATCTTTTGCTTTTATCACTTTCGAATAAGATGCCTCGCCTAATACGCTTCATGATTTCTGTGAGGAAAAAACAAAACCATCAATTAAAAATTGTAATAATCATCTTATTCCATTGGACAAACTTAATTATTCCAATTGTTAAACAACACATTTAAGTCCGAACTCAGTTTTCTTGTTTTTATGTTTTATTAATCAATTATTTGATTTCTGCATCATTTCCGTTTCAATTTATATATATTCCCGGTAGCCAAGAGGTAAAACGCTTTACTGCGGGTTGGAGGAGCCTGCTTCAATCCCCGACCTCCGCCGGTGTCGGGGATTTTTCCACGCTGAATGAGTTCTAGGGTCTGGTCACCAATCTGGGTAAAATGGGTACCTGTTTCCCATTTTGGGAGTAATGTCGGCTGAACATTAGGAGCCTACTTCCATGTGCCACCGTCCCCATAGGATATACCTACAGCTAAGTTTAATAGCGTGTTTTAGACATGCGTATACTTTCGAATACTTCAATTTCAGCGACTCCAAGCATAGTTGTTCAACAGAATATAGTTGGCCTATCAACGTTCGAATATCATCATGGCAGACCGCAAAGTTGATTTTGGAGGCATCGAAAATAGTAAAGAAAAAAAGAAAAAGAAAAGTAAAAACAAAAAGTTAATACTCCAAGCTTAGTTGACATAAAAGAAATACATTACAGAAGAGGTACCTGGGGTTTTGTTTTTCGTTTGTTTTTTTTTTTTTTGCTTTCTTTAAAGCCCCGCGAACACCATGCAATTTTTCAGCAATTTAGTCATCCGATTTTGACGTCAGGAGCAGTTTTGAGCCAGTTTATTGATTATATCAACTCGTGACGTCAAAATCGTACGACTAAATTGCTGAAAAATTCCATGGTGTTCGCGGGGCTTTAGATATCGTTGCTTGAGAACTGAAAGCCAACATATTTTGATAGGAAAGTTTAATGAGCTAAACATACAAAAAAAAAAGGCGAGGATGAATAAAATGCTGTCATTTGCATTCACGCCTTCAGCTACCATCGATGTTGAAACATTTTGATGCTGTATTAATTAGAATGATTTTCTTATTGTGGGGTCCATACTGGAAGAGGCAGAGATTCATGAACTTTCGCGTTTTCTGAGCTAATCATCGATAAGGACACAAACTCTGCTGAATAAGGACAAAACAGCTGTCCAACATTCCCGTCGATGGTAGCTCAAACTCTTGAAAGGATATGACTGCATTTTAGAAATCTCCTTTTTTTCATATTTTGACAGTTTTAATTTTTTACAGACGGGTATACATGGCTTATTCCAATTTAAAATTCATATTAAAATATAATAATAAAAAAAAATTATGCTAAAGCATAAAATTAAAGGCGACCCATTAAAACCGACACGGACGTTGAATGTATCAAGAAAAAAATTCCCAAACTTGACCTAAACTTCCTCTTATGGAGCGTTGGGGGGTGATCTGCAGCGCAGACAGACGAGACACGGACAGGATAAACGCAAGAGCATACACATGGGTCGCTAATAATTTTTGCTTTAAGGATTTTTTTAATGATGTATATTACTGTATTTCAAATTTTTATTACCCTTTAACAGCTGTACAAAAATAGTTATATCAAAAAAAATTTTATTTTTAATTAATATGCTTCTTTTCAAAACAAGATCTAAAAAATACAGAGTGCTAACGAATGGTCTTTGGAGGCCATTTTCTAATTCTTTCGCTTATTGTTTAAAGAATTCATTATCCCTTAAAAACTAGCCAATTTCTACAGCAATTATTGGAATGTTTCCTCATCCCAAGTTTTTTTTTTAGCTATCTTCTCAATACGTGGATGGGATCTAAAAAAGGTCTTGAATGTTTATAGAGGGCGCTGTGTATATTTCTATTCGATTTTAGTACGAAGAAAAGAAAACAATTAAATACCGAAAATAAAAAAGATGAAATTGTGAGTAATGTTCAGAAAAATGCTGAAATTTCTGATTGGAGTTCTCTCGTAATTCAGATAAATTTGTTTTCTGAAAAATAAATGTTCACTCCCTGCCTAATTTTTTTTTCTTAGCTCCTGAAATTTTAGGTGAAAAAAAAACAAAAACAAACGGATAACATCGTATTTATATATACATCATATTTTTGTTTTGTATCTTATATACGTATTCTTATTTCGAAGGACTGGCTTTTTTTAACCTCCGTACATAGCAAATAATATAATCCTTTACCGACTTTAAGATTAACTTAAACTCATAATACTTTCTAAGTTTATTACAAGCATGCTTTGTAATTTCCCCTTGCCTTTTATTAAAGAATAATACCCATGACATACGGCGTTTGCCCCCACCCACTTCGCCATGGGGGATTACAAAATTTATAGCTATTAATACCCTTATCAACAGCTACTTATAGCCGAAAAAACGAATCGATTCGGCCACGTACTCTACGAGTTATTTTAACATGGGGTCCTATGGGAAAAATGGTTTTTCTCCTACCCTCCTAAGAAGGCAAAAGCCGGCTAGAATTTGATTATTGGGATTTATAGCCTTACCTAAGAGCTATCGAATGACATCTATCCAAAGTGGAGGAAAGTGCGGGGAAAAAACATATGAGCAAAAAACGAAGAAGGGTCAAACCGCAAGTGGTCATTTTTGGGCTTCATAAAAAAGATTAACCTGTTAGGTAGGAATCTAGAGGCAATCAGGCGTATTTGATGATAGGACTTTTCTCCATTATCTATTCTCCTTTGTCATGGAATTGTGACGAAAGTGAAAAAAATTAATATAGCAATATAAAAACAATGCAGTGGAATAGTACACCTGGTGTCAGGGCGTCGAGAGGGAAAGCGGGTCCTGGCATGAAACCGATTGACCAAATTCGTAAAGCGGGACCTGGCACAAAACCTAAAGGATTACTAAATCACAAAGCGGGTCCTGGCACGACCAAATTTGTAAAGCAGGTCCTGGCAGGAAACCGCTTAACCGAATTCGTAAGGCGGGTCCTGGTACAAAACCGCTTGACCAAATTTGTAAAGCGGATACTGGCACGAAACTGCTTGACCAAATTTATAAAGCGGGTCCTGCCGCGAAACTGCTTGACTAAATTCGTAAAGCGGGCCCTGACACGAAACCGCTTCACTGAATTCGTAAAGTAGGTCCTGGCACGAAACCGCTTGACCGAATTCGTAAAGCGGGACCTGGCACAAAACCTAAAGGATTACTAAATCACAAAGCAGGTCCTGGCACAACCAAATTTGTAAAGCAGGTCCTGGCAGGAAACGCTTGACCAAATTCGTAAAGCGGGTCCTGGCACGAAACCGCTTGACTGAATTCGTAAAGCGGGACCTGGCACAAAACTTAAAGGATTACTAAATCGTAAAGCGGGTCCTGGCACGACCCAATTCATTAAGCGGTTCCTGACATGAAACAGCTTGACCGAATTCGTAAAGGGGATCCTGGCACGAAACCGCTTAACCGAATTCGTAAGGAGGGTCCTGGTACAAAACCTCTTGAACAAATTCATAAAGCAGGTCCTGGCATGAAACCGATTGAACAAATTCATAAAGCGGGATCTGGCACAAAACCTAAAGGATTACTTAATCGCAAAGCGGGTCCTGGCACAACCAAATTTGTAAAGCAGGTCCTGGCAGGAAAGCGCTTGACCAAATTCCTAAAGCAGACCTGGCACGAAACCGCTCGACTGAATTCGTAAAGCGGCACCTGGCACAAAACTTAAAGGATTACTAAATTGAAAAGCGGGTCCTGGCACGACCCAATTCGTTAAGCGTGTCCTGAAACAAAACAGCTTGACCGAATTCGTAAAGCAGGTCCTGGCACGAAACCGCTTAACCGAGTTCGTAAGGCGGGTCCTGGTACAAAACTGCTTGATCAAATTCGTAAAGTGGATCCTGGCACGGGAACCGCTTGACCGAATTCGTAAAGCGGGTCCTGGCACGAAACCGCTTGTACAAATTTGTAAAGCGGGTCCTGGCACGAAACCTCTTCACCAAATTCGTAAAGCAGGTAATGCCACGAAACCTCTTGACCTAATTCGTAAAGCGGGTCCTGGCACGAAAGCGCTTGACTAAATTCTTAAAGCGGGTCCTGACATGAAACTGCTTGACCAATTTTGTTTGCTGGTCCTGGCACGAAACCGCTGAACCGAATTCGTAAGGCGGGTCCTGGTACGAAACCGCATGTCCAAATTCGTAAAGCGATCTTGGCACGAAACCATTTGACCGAAATCCTAAAGCAGACCTGGCACGAAACCGCTTGACTGAATTCGTAAAGCGGCACCTGGCACAAAACTTAAAGGATTACTAAATTGGAAAGCGGGTCCTGGCACGACCCAATTCGTTAAGCGTGTCCTGGCACGAAACAGCTTTACCAAATTCGTAAAGCAGACCCTGACACGAAACAGCTTGATCAAATTCGTAAAGCGGGATCTGGCACAAACCTAAAGGATTACTAAATCATAAAGTGAGTTCTGGCACGATGAAACTTGTAAAGCGGGTCCTGGCACAAAAATGCTTGACCGAATTCGTAAAGCGGGTCTTGGCACGAAACCGCTTGTACAAATTCGTAAAGCGGGTCCTGGCACGAAACCTCTTGACCAAATTTGTAAAGCGGGTCCTGGCATTAAACCGAATGACCAAATTCGTAAAGCGGGACCTGGCACAAAACCTAAAAGGATTACTAAATCGTAAAGCGAGTCCTAGCACGACCAAATTTGTAAAGCGGGTCTTGGCACGAAACCGCTTGACCGAATTCGTAAAGCGGGTCCTG
>JAFIDM010019034.1:0-28227 GCA_023159025.1 Thereuonema tuberculata
ATATGAAATAAGAGATGTATATGCACAAAAAAATTTATCAAATTTCTAAATTAGAAATTGAAAAGATTCTAAAATAAAAATAATTTCTGAAAATTAAAGAATGAAAATACAAATTAGTAAAACATTAAAATAAGGATCTGATCTAATTTTTTTCGGGCTGGCTAGCGTACTCTGGCTACTCACAGCACAGGAAGGGACGTTTTGACTGAAACGTTTGAAACCCTATATAGCGTTTAACTAGTCTTCTAACAATGCCTTCGTGCTAATTGTTGAGGGAATTTGTTCATTTCATGTTTGTTGCTTGTTGGAGGTTAAATAAGAAAATACAATAATGGCTGTAACTGAATCAAGAAAAATAAATAAAATAAAATAGATTATATTTAAATAACGAAAATAAGAGCACAAAACTAAAACTACGTCTTGAATAGAATAAAATTAAAAAATTACGAATGAAATAAAAAATATTGGATCGAAGTTATCTTACAATTGAAACAATTATTTCAAAAACATTCCAAGTCCAGGTTTTAATATTTCTATAATATTTCTCTTATGGTCGCCCAGAGTGAGATTATTAAATCCAGGTTTATCGAAAACTGGCTTCTTACAAAAGCTGATAAAAAAATCATAGAACTTCAAGGAGAATAAATATATAATTATAACATTAGAATTTTTTTTTCTTATTAAAACATATTTTTTCTTTTTGTTTTGTTTCTTCTAAAAAGTTCTTGAAGATTCAGGTATTGTTGCTCTTGAGCTCCAATAAACACCGGACATGAAATGAACGAACTTCCTCAACAATTAGCAAGAAGAGATTGTTAGAAGATCAGTAAAACCCGATATATCTATAAATTCAGTGAAAATCATTTATTTTATCGACTGGGAGTTGTGACGAGCTCCTGTAATCCAGCTACTTGGAAGTCGGGGTCTGGGATGATTTGAGGATGGGGATCCTGTCGTACAATGTCCTATGGCGATCGGGGTGTCCGCATGAAGCATGGCATCAACATGGTGTGGTTAGGGGAGCCTGACTTCACCAGGTTGTCTAAGGAGGAGTGAACCGGGTCAGGACGGAAACGTAGCCGCCAAAAGCTCTCGTGTTGTGCAGTAGTGGGATCGCACCTGTGAGTAGGTATTGTACGATAGCCCGTCCAATAGAATTAGACCAGATTCTTTTTTTTTTCTCTTATTATTATATTGCTTTTTGTTTTTCTTTTTTATTTTATAGGTTTTTTTCTTCAGCTTTATTATCATTTCTTTTTATGTTTTATGTTTCTTTCTTTTTTTTTAATAAATTTTGAGTATTTGATTGCATTTTTTTCCAATTGTGAGATCGGGACAAATCACGTCAGATAAGATATGTTCCTGGTTAATATTCAGTAACACTTATGTTATTTTTACATTTAATGTTCTTTTCTTTAAATCTTGTTTCGACTACAAATTGTTAGTAAATGGTAAATTGTTATTTATTTAAAAGCTATTAAGAACCGATATATATACATATATAGTGAAAAGCACTAACTGTATCGACTGGGAGTTGTGTATACCTGGAAGCCTGTGTCTGAAATGATTTGAGGACGGTAGCCCTATCGTTTGATGTCCTGTGGTAGAGTACAATAGCCTGTCCATTGAATTAGACCAGACCTTTTTCTTAAATAAAATACTAATTTGTATTTCCATTGTTTCTTTTTCTTGTTCAGAAAATGTAAGTAAACTTGATCATTTTCCAGAAAGAAGTGGATGAAATTTTCAAAATATGAAATTTCATCAGACGTTATTAATTCTTCTATTTTTTACTGTATTATTTAAATCATTGCTTTTTAGCTATGTATTTCGTGGTTTCCAGTATCGCTTTTATAATTACTTTACTTTTTATTACTTTTAATTCTATAAGTTTGGATGGATGGATGTACATAGGTGAACTGTATTATTCTGATACTAAACAATTCCAAACATTAAAAAATAAATGAGTTTATGCCTCCATTCGGAAATATATATAAATATATAATAACTCTAATATTAATATACAGAAATCTTTTAAGTATTCAGTTGTATTGTATAGCCCTGTTTATTTACTTCAGAGCCAATGTCTACAAATCTTTCAATCAAATTCAAAATCAAAGTTTACTTCAAATGTCGGATTAGGAGATTGATTGCCTTCATTTGATAATAAAGTTTAGTGAACACAGAAGATTTTTAATGGATTCTTTTCAGAAAGGATGTCAGTAGCCAATCAAAATAAGTTGAAGTAAGATTGAAATTTCATATTGAAGATTGTATTGATATTTTTATTAACTAATAAGGTTTAGTATTAGATTTTTAATAGGTTAACCACATTGTTCTAGATTTCACTGAATCTATTTTGGTTTACATATCTAAGTCCCCTATTCGTAGCAGCACTTCCATAGTCAGGTATTGGCATTTTGCAAATGAGTATTTGCTAGGCTTTGCCGATTATTTTTTCTTTTTTGCCAATATCGAAGTGGAATGTACTCCACTCTATCAAAACGAAAATATTAATTTGAAAGAAGGGAGAAGTTTCAAAAACTCTAATTAAATAACATCAAACATCTCAACTTCAGTATCCCCCTTGGTTTCGTTTTTCTCTATGTGGTGAAGGGACCATCAGTGAAAGGCTTCTTTACTTAGGTCACCTACGTGTTTTTCGAACGCCTATTATGCGTTTATGACTTACTGAGATCAGTGTCCTTTGAAAGGAAGATCCTGACAGTTGAGCAATCCTTGCTGGTATTTAAGGTTGTTGGCAACTGCAGTGCAATACTTTGTCCTGTATTGCTAGTCAGGGCTTCTCAGAACATTTTAGTAGGTTGATCATGTTCTACTGCTTTGTTAGTACGTTTTGGCTGGGATCACTGCAAAGTCAGGGAAGGTATAAAAGTAATTCTCTACAGATCTCTGTTGCATTTGAGGTCGCAGAAGGAAAGACTCCAGGTGTTTTATGACCAATGAAACTAAATAGAGGCTGCATTGTCAAACTGATGTCCGACATCCTTTAACTTCCGGAAAAGATACCTGGTTCCCATTTAAGAGAGGGCTGGGTGAATACTGGGATTCAACTGAAGGAAAAAAACCTACAGGTAAATCCCGATCGCCTTCAAAAATCGAACCCCCTCTCCTCCAGTCAAGGAGCCCAGAACTTAGTCACTGGACCATTGCAGTCACAGGAAATGTCTGGGATTGGATTAATCTTTCTCTCTGTATTCCAGCATTTGTTTCCATGTATTTCTATGTATTATATATATTGTAACTATGTATTTCATTGTTTCCAGAATCATTTTTTTATTACTTTTATTTCTATAAGTTTGGATGGATCTATGTAGATTGGTGAACTGTAAGATCATCAAACAAGTCCATACATTAAAAAATAAATCAGTTTCCGCCTATATTTCGGAAATATATGTAGGTATGTGATAACTCAAATAAAACTTTTCTAAGTTTCCTGAAACATTTGTAGCCCGTATTTTAGCATGTAAAAGAGATAAAAAAAATTAAAATAAAAAACTTAACGATGTAAGTTTGAATCGAAATTTGTCTTGTCAAATTTATTTGTTTGTGATCAACATATCTCAAAAACTTTTCTACTCACCTGAATCTGTATTTAGAAGTTTAGGCTGTTAAAGTTTTGATGTTGGTAAATACTGTATCGTCAAGTAAAGAGTTGAGAGAAAACTACTATGTCATTTTTTAATCTTTTGTTTTAATGAATCATAGAATCATTATAAGGAATTTATTATAAACAAGATAATGATCATAACAATTACATACGAAATATTTCACAGAGATGGCTTCCTCTGCTTCTTCAGACGATATTAGGAACTTAAACATGAAAACGGTTATTACAAAGATTTAAAGTGATTTTATAAAATACTGTTTTAACAAAGAAGGAATCTAATTATTAACAATGGTAATACATTATTCAAACCCTGTAATTTCACCAAAAGAGTTTTTAAAGCTTTCTACTATACATTTACTAATTTATAAATATACATACATACATACATACATATATATACATACATAGATTTTCTCCACCAACTGTGGGTCTAGGGAGCCAGATTCCAGCCGCCAGGCCGGATCTGGGCGGAACAGAAGCTCTGTTCCGATAATTTCAAGGGGAGAAGATACTGAGGTGCTTTCCCAGAGCTAAACCTCAGGACGCCATTACGGAATGACGTCAGACCGAAGAGAAAGCGAAGAAGAGGCTGACACACAGGAAAGGAAATTTTGAAACATCCATGCTCACTACCGGGATTTGAACCCGGGCGCCGGCAGACTGGCCTCACGGCAGCAGACCGCCGCCTGAGACCGCTCGACCACACCGGCGCGGCTTAATTTATAAACATTTATGTTTATTAATACTTTCAAAGTTGTTCATTACCTAAGTTTCTAATATAAATCTGAAAGTTGTATTCGTTTCTTGATAATCAGAATGCATTTCTGAGTCAGGATTGTATTGGTTGATTAGACAATGTTCGACCCCAAACTTTTAGGATGGTAATAAACACAAGCATAACAATAAAACCTATATTTCGGAAACACAAGAAGAACATTATAAGAGAGAGAGAATGAACACGTAAGAGCTTTCGGGAATAACCATTAGAGTTTTAGATTGGGCCGAACATTGTCTAATTAACCGTTTTTAATGTTTCTGAAATTTAGTTTTAACTTTTTTATTATCATCCCACAATAAGACAATAAAAATACTAATTCGCTCATAAGTTCATAAAGTAAAACATGTTGAAATTATTTTGAGGTTTCGACCAGTACATAAGCTTGTACCAGAGAAATCGTGTTCACCAGTCAAAATTTAATTTACGATAGATTTGAATCAATTTGAATGATCATTAGTAGTTTTAAATATTAATGCGCCATTGTTTTATTTTCTCCAATGCTCGGGCTCTTGAGAATTTCTACTTTGATCTCAATAAGAAATGCAAATTGTGAATCATTCCCTCGAAAAAACCAGACGAAGAATCGTTGCCTCGGAATATCTTAGGAAACAGTTCACATAGAAACAAAAGAAACACAGGAAAGCCATATCCACGCCGAGTACATAATATGAACTAATTGCGTAATTATAGATTCTAGGATTTATTTAAAGTATACAAGATGTCTTAACAAGAAAGGCATTATGTTCTTGGAATTGCCAGTATCTGTCTTTTTTAAGAACAAAAAAGTTTATATGAACATGCATTCTATTCGGAAGAGTTTACAAGATAGGGTATTTCAACTGACCATATTTTGAATTTGGCTCAGGATAATGTTCTTCCTTTCCTCTGTAATAAGTCACTGCCTCAAACACAGGAATAGATCTGAAGCTTCTGTTGGCTGCTTTGTTTGTTGATTAATAACATGTAACTAGTGACATTGCATTTGCTCTTTAAATAAGGCAGCACTTTCAAAATGCTGAATATGCTGATGTGTTTTGTGCTTGAATCATGACAAATAAACCATGTACTTACAGAGTACCGAAGTGAATTAATAGTTTTTCTTAATACGAAACTGAAATCTATTACTTAGCAGAACTTACACAGCCTCCTTACTCTTAATTTTCTAAAAAGGAACACAAGCGTATTTTTCATTACCTAACTGATCCAAAAAAGTTTTAGAATCTATTGTTATTTTTTTAATTGAAATTTAAAAATTCCTTCAAGAATAGCAATTTCCCTTCCATAAATATATTGTATCCACACTCATGACTTCTAGGAATGGACCACTGGAGGTTTACGCCCCTGTCGACGTCACGTATAACGTGTACTCACATGCGGCGAGAGCTTGTGGGAAAAAAAAACATAACTTTATGTGAATTACTTAAAAAAATCGTCGATTTTTTGATATTTCAAGAGGTTAAGTACTGTGCAGATCCTTATTGCAATAATTCTGTAAAAACGCTTGGAATATCCTTCTTTCCTCTGTATCTACACCGGTTGAAACAAAGCACATGGCTTTGTTTAACCCACATGCGAAGCAGTAGCTTGGGGGATATGTTGTAACTACGAAGCCCCGCCTATCCTCAAGTGGTCCATTAAATTATATCCTTCTTTGAAAATATATTGCTGTTGACTTCTTCAATATGCAATAATCAACTCTACATCCAATCTGAAAATTTTGGAAGGCTTACCATCGTTGCATCCAAATCAAATCTTTAAGTTCAGCCTCTATATCTACTAAAGTTAAAACGAGGCACACGGCTTTGTTTATCCCACAAATCAAAAAGTAGACTGGTGAGATATTTTGGAACTACGAAGCCCCGCCTATCCACAAGTGGTCCATTAGGAAAACTAAAATCAGGAACTGAATGAAAACATAAAAGTAAATGAACAACAATAGTAAACTATAATGTAATTACGATTTTAGTGGGATATTGCTAAAATAATATCGTCTAATTCTCAATCACAAAAAACATTAGTCATTTGAGTGAAAAGAAATTTCATATGAGCTTATTTAACTTTTTTTGAATTAGCAATGCTGTAATTTTGACAGACGTTATTGACTGAGCATGCAAAATAATAAACATTTTTTTCATATCTGTTTATAAATGCATTGCAGCAGCAAAAAAAAAAAAAAAAACGGTTGGAGGAATTTCCTTAAAAGTCATTTTTTCCTTTTTGGTCCAACTTAGAATATATACTTATTCCTGTTGTTCTCCCATTTCTTAAAAAGCATTTAAGAAATGTGAAGAAAAAAGAAAAGCTAAAACTCTTAAGCTGATTTCTTTATTTTGATACTGTCGCGATATAATTGTAGTTTCATTCGGTTTTGTTTTTTGTGACTCTTGGAATGTCCTCTCAGCCCAAATTTTCATTTACGGTCTATATCCTAACCATGTGTTGTACTATATCTTACTGAAACATATTTATCCCAAACGATGTGCTCTAATAAAAACAATAAATCATAATTTGCAAAAAATTGTTGTCTTCAATAAATAACTAAAGAAATTTCTTTCAGTTTTCTTTTGTCTATCTAATTACTATCTTTTCTTTTAGATATCTGTTTGCAGTAATCTATCTCATCTTCATCTTACCAACGCGTCATATCAAAAATGAAAAAAACAAAAAAAACCCAAAAATATCCATTTTTTAACAGATAACTCGCCAAAGTTAATTAGCCTGCTTTTTTAATTGAAAATTATGATCATGAAGTCATAATATGCGTCTGTGTGTTTGTTGTGAGTGACCCTTTAATAACTTTTGAACTTGTGATGCATCTTTATGAACTTAACATAATATTGGGGGGGGGGGAAACAAAAGCCTTTGTAAAATTCTCATTTGATTTTTTATAAAATCAATATTAAATTAATAAATGCGCTTACAAATTTATTTATCAAAATGTGAAATTTCTTAAATTTTATAACCTGAGGATGGCGATGTGGAGATTTATTGATTACACTGATATAGAAACAGTGCAGGTAAATCTAGAAATTTCTTAAAACTAGATTAAAAAAAACCCGACAGTTTTCGTTGATTTAATAGTAACTGTGTTTTTAAATTGGTTGGTTTGAAAACAGCAAATGTTCTCGTAATTTTCATTCGTTCGGTGTACTGCATACTAATCAATTTTTAATTTTATTTTTTAAAGATTTTTAAAATTTTTATAAGGCCAATTATTATATTTCAATAATATAATGAAATTAGATAATATTTAGGAAAATCCATAAATTTTCATTCTATTTTGAAGTGAATTACTTGAATTTCGATATTAAATCATTTTCAAATACAAGGCACTCGTAATTGATGTTTTCAAACTTTATTCTGTGTATTACAAATAAATGCATAAAATTTATTTAGTCAAATTAATTTTTATAATATGGTTTTCTACAATAAATTACTGTTTCAAATTTGTTCTCGTATGTTCTGTATATTTCATTTGCTTTCGTCTGGGTTCATTATTCAATTTCATATTCGCGGAAAAAAAATCTTTCATTTAATTTTAAGAATCCGATATCAGAGATAATTCCCTAACGCCATTGTATTACATTTTAATAAATAATGAATTAATTTTTATTATTACAACTTAACATGTGAAATTCGATGAATGTTTTTGCAATTCGAATCGGTAACTTCAAATATTCTTTTGCGATTATTGTGAAATTTCGCTTCCAATTAAGTGTAAAACTCAGTTTACATAATACCTAAGTGGCTTTCAAAAAAAAAAAAATCCCCATTAAATTTGTAAGAAGTCTTAAAACTGTTCGAGTTCAACATCTGCAAAACGACACCGCAAATGCATTACAACAAAGCATAATTCAACCAATTGATTGCTATGCCATCAAAATTCAGTTATCCTTAATCTGATTTCTCAACTTTAACCTTAGTGGTGTCACTCCTACCAGTGTGACTCTTAGAATCATTGAAACACACAAGCCCTTTCTCCACGACAAGGTGATAACCAAGAAAGGGAAATTATTTATATTAACTAGGTGGCGGACCTCCATACTTAAATGGCGCACCATGTATATAGCCAAGTATACTTTCATGACTGACTAAGCGGCCGACCTCCATATTTAAATGGCTCACCGCCTTGGCATCTGTATTTATATTTATCCTTATAATTAATGAAGTGGAGTTATAATGATCATGTTATATAAGAATGCATCTATTAAACTACATAAGTATAGGTTTTCGCCAATAATAATTGTTTTATTAATCTTACGTCTCCACTATTTATATATATTTGGAAACAATATTAAACATCTAAAATTTACTCTACTTATTTTTTTATCACCGATCTCATTGTTACAACAATGTGCATTTGCAATTATTCTTTGTTTTTAAAGTAGATAATATCGGTAGTTTAATTTAATTCGTAAAATGCATCTTTTATATTTGTAATAAGAACAAGTGTGGAATGTAAGTTCTATAGATTCAATTTGTTTTAAATTACAGGTATAAGAAGCACCTGGTGTTATATTATAATTTGATAGGTGCATTTATCTTACCATGTTCTGTAAGGTTTTCACCCAAAGCAAAATGATGCTAAAAGGGTACTCTTCGCTCTTGCTTATATAACGTAAAAAAACCCAAAAAAAAAACCCACGAAATCTTACGAAATCTAATTAACTAAAGCTAACTATTCTGATTAGCTAACTTGTTCCCCAATACCGAATGCAGTCAAGATTTGCAACCTAAAACTAATATGCAAACAGGCTTTTACCTATTTTGTTTGATAAATTTAGATTCGATACCTAAATTTTCAGTTTTTACTGAAACTTAAATATATCCCAAATGATGTGCTCAAATAAAAACAATAAATCGTAATTTGAAAAAAAGTTAGTCTTCAACAAATAACTAAAGAAATTTCTTTCCATTTTCTTTTGTCTATCTAATTATCTAACTTTTCTTTTAGATATCTGTTTGCAGTAATCTATCTCATGTTACTTCACCTTACCAACGCGTCATATGAAAAATAAAAATTTATGATTATCAAAAAAGAAAACCAAAAAACCCAACCCAAAAATATCTATTTTTAACAGATAACTCACCAAAGTTATTTAGCCTGGTTTCTTAATTAAAAATTTAGTATCATGAAATCATGATATGTGCGTGTGTGTGTGAGTGGCCCATTAATAACTGTACAACATAGGTGCAATAGTGTAATTTTTTTTTCGGACACAATGAATTCAAGGCTTTATTTTTAATAAAACAATATATATTAAAACTTCTTCTTGAAATAAAATTTCACTAGTATATTTATTGAGCAATATAACTGTTATTCCTATTTAATAATGTTCAGAATTGTCTTCTTCTCGATATCACAAAACTTTGATCATACAAAGTTAATAGCTATAAGTCAATTCAGTTCACTTCAAGAACATCTCCTTAAAATATCGACTTGATATTTTAATTATTTCTTGATATCACTATGACGTAATAGCACTAACTGTCTCTGTTCAGTAAGGAAAATTTTTCCAAACGAATTTCCATAAATCAAAGCACTAATTGTCTGTTTCTACTCTCTTTAGTAGCACAACTAATAATCTTATTTGAAGCTCAATATTACTATAATTCCTCGTTTTACTGTCGAAGGAATATAAAATATATTTCTCGCACTTAATAGTCACTTTATTAACTGTTACAGTTTATATCTAAACTCTTCTTTGCACGCCTATGATAACTTCCTTCGGCAGTTACGGATTAATTCGATAAGTTCTTCTTCTGTATAAATTATCTTTGTTAATTTGATATCTTCACTTTAACTTCCACGAACCAAATAATATGAATTCTTCCCGTTGTCTCATATTTGTATTACTGAGAATTATAGTAATCACAGTTCGTTGTATAGATTTCACTTCTTCCCTTCATGAAATCACTCGTCTGGGAATTTACGTCAACTTGAATTGACTAGGTTCTGTCCGTTGACCATTCACTTGGTTCACTTCGCAGATGGCGGACTTGCTGATCCTCTTCTTTCCGCTGTTACGTATCTTACCCAAGATACCTCGGACGAATTGCCGTAGCCGTCCTTGTCTTCACTGCAAACCTCCTACGTCTCACTTTAATTCTGGCATATAAGTGTGACTGAGATGATTCTATCCAAACCGAGGCTATGATTGGTTTGGTGACGTATTCCAATCAGTTTAGGTCTGGGGCGTAGGCTTGCCAGTCGATGTGATGAATTGCCTCAGTCTCCATAAGTATCTGAATTGCTTTTGTACGATGATTGAGTGCGTGTCATCGGTGAATAAAAAGACTTCCCCTACATCACCACGGAAAAATCGAACACGACGTAGAAGAACTTCGTTCAATTTCGTTCTTCAGTCACAATTTTTTTTTCAGTACCTGCAGCTCAGATCATCCAGCAATTACGATGCCTCCCCATCCCAGGATTCCGCCACCGCCATATCTATCCCTTTCCTGACATTGTCGTGATGGTACACAGTACCACTTACACGCCATATCAGCTGATGTCAACGATCTGAAAAAAAACTGAAGCGACTCTCATCTGTGAAGAGTACAGTGGCCCATTAATGACTTGTCCAATTTCAATGGAGTCGCCACCTCTGCAAACTTGGGCTACGATGTTAGAGAGATGCAGACTACAGCCTTCAGGCATGTAATTCTCGATACAATTTGTATGGATATCCGCGTTCCTGTGGTGGAATGGAGGCGATTCTTATGCTGACCAGACGTGGTTCGGTGATTACGATTTGCTGTTACAGCTAAAAATAGAGGATAGCGGAAAAATTCTCGATAAAGGACGATCTCCTCATCTACGTCAGGAACACATTTCAATGGTTTCAAATGCTGCCCGGAAGCAGAGTATAACACTACGGGCGATTCCAAACATCATGACAACATCAATTACTCTGCGGCCTTCAAACTATAATACTTCCTATAATACTTCCCCGCGTGAAATCATCTAGATGATGTCTTTGTGAAATATCGAAAATTTCACGTTTGTCACTTCTTTCCTTCACGTCAAACGATCCTTTCAAGCACAATTCACCTACCCTGCCAATTTTACTTTTAAGCATTTCGAGTGATACCAAGTGATCTCTGTGCGCAGGATTCACAGATTTGCATGCGCGCCATATTTCTACTGCTTGTCCACAGTTTTGCAAATTGTAACAAGCTGTTTCGTCTGATTTTGTGTTTATAAACATTAGAACTAGTCGTCGTCCTTAGGGTTTTGAACACCTGTGTATATTAGAATGATTTGGAAGAGGTTATAGATTATAAGTAATCCTAAGGATGAAGTTAAATATAACGATTATTTAAAATTAACTGAGCTGGTTAAAGAAAATAATTTAGACCTATTCAATGGAAATAGGACTTCTTTTTGGTAATCAGGGGAGTTCAGTTGCATTTTTTCAAACAATGTATACTCCGTATAGGATTTTAATTTCAAGATTTTATCAATCCAACTACATATCATACTTTTAACCACCGATTTGGGAGGTATTCTGGTTCGACCAAAATCGGTATCACGGCTTTTCTTGTCCATCTGTCCAAACCTGACAACTTCCGAACAGAAAAAGTAGGATCAACAAATGGATTTCACCCATCGTATTCAGAGGCCCAAACAATGTAGGAACGGGGTATTTTGAGGGCCCAATACCCCCGCACCCCCCCAAGTTCGAGGTATTTGGCATTGTTCTCATTGTACCCTCCAAAAAACGAAAGAACGGCATTCACTAACGTTTTCATAGACCAAAACAAGGTAAAAGGTAATAGGGGTCAACGCTCCCCCTCCACGTTACCAAAGTTCTAATAGTAATAAAATGGTAAAAAATCAAACATGTCCTGTAAAAATTCAAAAAAAAACTCACCTAAGAAATCATAAGTCAACTATTACCCACAATAAAAATTCGAAAATAGAAAAAAAATCTAGTAATATGATCAGCTTTTTTTTTCCTAAGAAATGTTGAAAAGAATTTCAGAGCAAATGCTTGTACTGTAAAACCTCTCAAATCCGGCATTCCATCGTAATCTGTCCTGGTCCTGAGTAATTTTTTTTAATAACTAAATTCTTTTCCATATTTTGAGTCAAATTGGCAGGTAGTTACGCTTTTTAGGAGAAGAGACATTGCATCATAGGAACGTTCGCAGCAAATGAAACAAACAGCTATAACTTAATTTTTTTAAAGTAATGTGAGCAGAATAACACCATTTATTGGTTTACGTTTTAATATTTTTGTTTGGTTCCATCAAATTGTAATTTTTATAGAAATTTAAAACATTAAAGCATACGTTATAAACTAGATTTTTTTTTTTTTTGCAGTATGTATCTCGTTAAAATGTAGTTAACACATTTCCGTAATTCTACTGTATATAATAAATAAGACCACTGTAATTATAAAATATACTTTTTATTTATATTGTTTTTAATAAACATTCGACTGTAAAATTATGAAAGTGGGGTTAAATAAATTACATCAGGCATTATGTCTTCATAAAAATTGAGCTGTTAAGTTATTTTAAGAAAACTCTCGGTAGTCCGGCTTTTCTATACTCCGGTATACTGGGCGCCATATTAGGCCGGATTGAATATGCTTTACTGTTGTTCCAAAAACTGATGTGAATCATCCATCTACTGTCTAAAGATGAAAAAGAACCATTTTTAAAAGTAGGTTTTATATATGTTTAAATAAGTGTTTAGAAAATTACTAAAACGAGATTACTATATTTGCATAAATCGATAATGACAAAGCATTTGATAATATCAATTAAAAACTGTGGTACAGAGGACAAAAGTGGTTCACACATCTATTAGAAGCATGCACAGCATTTGGGAAAGTCCAAAATTATTATTCAGACCGAAAAAAAAGAGTTAACATAAAGGAATAAGACAAGAGTGTAATAATCAATCATAAATGCGGAGAAAAAGTATAAGCAAGTATAAAAATGAGAGCTCAATGTGACTTAGATATAACCCTGTTTACAGACGATCAGATGATTATATGTTAGTAAAGACAGACTTTCAAAGAACTGTCTATAAGCCAAATTTAGTTCCACGTATAATTTAAAATTATCAATCAAAAAAACAAAAACATTCTTGGATGTTAACCAATAAGAACATAAAATCATTTTCAATTTGTCATTGGAAATCACAGAACAGGTTTCACATTTCCAATATAACGTTACGTCCGAAAAAGACAAAGACAGTGAACAAAATCAACAACTTCCAATGAATACGTGGCACAAGTTCTTAGAAAGGAAAAAAACAAGCAAACAAACTAAAGACATGGTAATGAAAGTTTTATGAGGTAATGGCAGTATAAACATTGATCATAGTGCTGGGCACAAGGAAAAAAGATTTAACAAAACACAAGCATCAGAAATGAAATGTCTCGGACATGTGAAAGGATGCATAAGAACAGATTAAATCAGAAAAGATTACTAGATGTCGAGGAAAATGCACAGAAAATAAAACAATTCAAACTAAAATGGAACGAATAATGTGCTTAAACAGAATTCCTGAAGAGTTCATCAATATTACAATGTTTAAAGTTTTATCAGTTACTTTCTAAGCATGTCTATCCGTTTCGTTTTCCGTTTTTTGCCTGTTTTTAGTTTGATTAATAGCGTTCAATAGACATCTTGAAGAACTTTTATGCTAACATTCCTTTAGAAAAAATACCATTTTGCAATGAAAATGACATGTTAGAACAAAACCATAAAACAAATAAATACCTATGAACAGCTTAATGCTTTTCTTTTATTTAGAAGTTAACAATATTTACTCTAAGATTTAATATGAAATTTTAAAATTTGAAAAGGTCATTCTGGTTGTGAAATATCAACTTGAAGGCCATGCAAAGCGCCACTTAATCATGCGGTGTTTTCTCTATATATTCACAATAATTTTTAACTTCCTTAATTCTCTATGACAAAGATTAATAACAGGTTTCATAAAACCGAAATTGTCAGTGCAGTAACAGAATGTTCCTAACCCTGTTTTAATCAGAACATTGCCTTTGAAAAAAAAAAGTTTGCGAAAATTTTACGAAAATTGTAGTATTGAAAAAAATAAAATAAAATGATGATATATAAATTATCTATTTGTCGTTATTAAGTTAAATTTATTTTTTGTAAAGAATAAAACATATCGTAAAGAATAATTCAAAAATGTTTTTATAGACTTTATAGTATGATTTCGTTATAATCATAATAGCAATATGTGAGTAACATCAACAATAAAATGTTAAATGATTTTTTTTTAATGATTATGTTTTTTTGAGTCCTTTTTTTACAAATATGCAATTAGTTCTCCTAAATAATAATAGTAATATTATATATATAAATAAAGGTAATAATAATAATAATAATATTAAATAAAGGTAGGTAGATATATTTTTATTTTGTAAAGACAAAATATTATCCAATATAAATATGATTCGAAAACTTATTTATTAAATTATCTCAAATAATAACACACAAAATTGATAATTTAGAAATCATTATTGTAGAATATTAAAAAAACAGGTAAATTCAGTAATTAACTTTGAAAATATCAGTTACCATTTATTTATTTTTTAAAAGAAATTTATATTTCAATATTTCGATTTATTCCAAGCATTCTCTAATCTGTTTTTTTCTTTGACCATAGTTCGTCTGGGGTGTTACTGACATTGCAGTGCTACTCAACTGATATCGACGACCAGAGAGCATGTAGTCGTGAAATCACACTTTCAAACACAGTCAAAGTTAACTCAATTGGCATTGTTTTCCAAATCAAAATGATTCTATATATTTCTTATAACAGATAAACTATATTTGCTTTTTGGTTAGTTTTTTTCACAGAAATTATTCGTTGTTGTCTTTACAATATAAATATTAATGGAAATAAGTTCGCTTCTCTTCTAACGATATCTGTTTTCTCAAATATATTCGTTTCATCATACTGCCACTAGTTGTCTTCACTGTTACAGGAACTCACAGTCACAGTTCCGTTGAAACTGTTAGTAACTGGGATTTTCTGATATCAGTGAAAAAAAGCGCAGTCCGTGAAATATCGCTCATCACTAACATATGCAATATATTGGATGATTGCAAAAGTTCTACCCCTTTTTATTACCCATAAAGAAAAGCATATAAACGCAAAACGAACAGTACCTATTATTGTGCATAATCCCCATTGCTCTTGCCATCTTTCTGGTAGGAGATGAATCCCACGGCGGTAAAATTCCGGCAGTTTCGAGTCAAAAAAAGTGTTGGATGGCAGTTTTCACAGCATCAAGATTATCAAAGATTTCCTGACTGAAGGAATTGTTCAACTCACGAAACAGGTGATAGTCAGTTGGTGCCAAGTCAGGAGAATAGGAAGGATGGGGTAAAACCTTCCAACCAAAGCCTAGTAACTTTTGGCGAGTGATGACAGCAGCATGTGGCCTTGCGTTATCGGGATCAAGGATAACATCACGAAGTTTGATGAGACCTGGCCGCTTTGCTACTAAATTTGAATGCAGCCTATCTAGCTATAGACAGTACAAGGCAGCATTGATGGTTTGGTTGAGTGGCAGGATCTCCCAGTGAATTATTCCCTGTACATCCCACCACACACTCAATAACTCCTTCTTGGGATGAAGTTCAGCTTTCGAAGTCGAGGCGGGCGGATAAGAACGGCGATACACAGTGCTACGACGCTTTACGTTACGGTACATGACCCACTTCTCATCTCCTGTCACAATTCATGTCAGGAATGGACCATTTTTGTACCGGGAAAGCAAGGAAACACAGGTGGTGATTCGGTCATACCGTTGATTAACTGTCAGGTTATATGGACCACAACGATCCAACTTTCTCGTAAAACCCACTTAACCAGCTGTCTGTCGACCTTTGTCCGGTGTACATTGAAGGTCTCCGCTAATTCATCCACGGTTGGGTTCGGGCTATTCCTTATGGCTTGGTCAATATCCTCCTCTCCAACGTGTGATGGCCGTCCACTCCTAGCCTGATTTTGGCAGCTTCTGTCTCCTTCCCTAAATTTACGAAACCATCGACATGTGCTTTCGTCTATTGCATCCTCTCCATAAACTTGACAAACATTTCGACATGCAACGGCAGCCGTACTCTTGTTATCGAACTCGTATAACAAACAATGTCCATCTCGCTTTTCATGTTACACCCTCTGATATTTTTTTTGAGATGATAAACTTTGGGAGACACGATGCTTTTATATGTGAGGCATCCAGACATTTGATTGGCAGACGATTTGCGTCATTACAATGTCATGTTTGAGGGCAATTTAATTGCAAATTTTCATATCCAAAAATGGGTAGAACTTTTGCACTCACCCAATAAATACGTTAAGCATTTAGTCAAGTTGTAGATTTTTACGAATTTCTTTTTTAAAAAAATTCGGATTTTTACTTTTGAAAAAAATAAGAGTAAGATTTTAAATAAATCCCTATGTAATGAAATGTCCTTATCGAGCTGTATTTATATCCAAAGGTTAAAAAATCAAATAGTGAACAATCACGAAAAACGAAAGTGTGATATTTTATTGACTGAAGCTACTATCACTGCTTCAATTTTTAGAGATCAATTTGCAAGCTCTGGTGATAGCGATCAAAATCAGTAGCCATTGCGTTTGTCGTGTTCGTCCGTCCTTCCGTGTTTGTTCTTCCCAACAACTCCCGAACGAAAAGTCGGATCGCAAACGGACTTCACCGTCGTGTTCAGAGGTCAAAACAACGGAAGGAAAACGATATTTTGAGGCGTCAATGCGCACTATGTTCGAAAAATTTGCCATTATTATCATTAGAATTTCCGGTACTAGCTTAAATGTTACAAAGCAACCATCTCATTTCAGATCTCGGGAATTGCTTAATGCTTAAGGTCTCGGACTCATACATTAAAAGTTGTCAGTTCGATTGCGTATATATATATATAAATGTCGTAAGACATTTTTTTACGAGCCATGAGGGAGCTGAAGAGCATTTTCAGAAATTACAAAACTTAGAAAAAAAAAAAAAGAGTTAGGAAACCTAACTAATATATATATTAAAAAAAAACCAACGTGAACATTAAGAAAAAAAAGATTAACATGAATATATATATATATATATATATATATATCTTTGGCTCGTAAAAAAAATGTCTTACGACATTTAATGCTCTGAGGGCCCTGCTTGTGTCACCGCTTCACTTTCAATATCACTGTCGTTATCCTCACTTTCTGCTGCATTGGAATCTAAAACTTGCGAAACAATTTCGGAAATCGAAGCTTGAGAAGTAGTGGCAATTTCATCATCAATTCTCACGTATTCACTTTCCCCTTCTACAGCACCTCCGCGATTTCTGACATCTTGTATTAACACAGCTAAAGGAATATTGTCTTCATCATCTTCATCTGTTATTTTATCCACACTATTTGAAGAAAATTGAAAATCAGCATGTCGAAAGCAATTTGAAATGCATGTGTTGGACACCAAGCTCCAACTTTTCATCATCATCAGTCTTCTGTCGTAGACAGGTCCAATATCAAGCAGCAAATAAGGTCCGCAATGTCTCTTTCTCCAAGTCGTTCTGTGTCTTGCCTCCTCCTTCAGGCCTTGATATCCACTTTTATGAATATAAAAAATTGCATTTAACACAGACACGTGAAAAAAATTTTTCTCATCAATTGCTGAAATCAAATCTTTCAGAAGGAGCTTTCTGTATTTCAATTTCATATTTTGAATCACTCCCTGATCCAAAGGTTGCAAAACACTCGTAACATTTGGGGGTAAGAAAACGAGCTCAATTGATTTCAACTGAGGTATGTTGATATGAGCAGGGTAATTGTCAGCGTTGAAAACAACTTTTCTTTTATTTTTCAAAAACTATCTATCGAAACGCGGTATGGTTTTCTCAAATATGTTAGCATTCATCCATGCTTTTTTGTTTGCATCATAATCCAAAGGTAAAGACTTGACATTTTTAAAGCAACGTGGCTTTTGAAATTTTCCGATAACTAGCGATCTCTGTTTTTCAGAGCCATCCATATTAGCTCCTAAAAAAATTGTCAGTCTTTCTTTACTTTTTTTCCCCACTATACATTTTTCTTTCTTGAAAGTAAGAGTTTTGTCAGGAAAGACCCGGAAAAATAGTCCACATTCATCAACATTGAACATATAGCAACGTTCGTACCGCTTCAAAATGTCATGTAACACGGATTTCTACCAATCACTTTAAACGCTATCATCCACATCACCGGCTTCACCGCGCACTGTTTTCAAAATTAATTCATTTCTCAATTTCAATTTCTGTATCCATCCATTGCTCGCCATAAAATCGTTATCCTCTTATTCAGCGGCTATTTATAGAGCTTTTTCTTTCAGAACTAAACACGATATAGGCACATTATGTGCTCTAGCAAATTTTATCCATTGTAGAAGGCCTTCTTCAACTTTCTCATACGGTGATAAACGCTTCCTTTTTCTCTTTCCATTACATGCTTCTGCAACAGTATGCGAGGACAATATATTGTTGAGAGTCGTTCGTCGTATCCCACGCTCTTTGGCAAAATATGCTTTCAATTAAATTAGATTTTTCAAAACCATCGAAGATTTTTTTTTTCTCTGATAGACAACGTTTTTCTTTTTGTCGACATCATAACACAAGCGCAGAAACGGTTGGAATGAGATCTTTTCCTTCGACTACCAGATGAACAAACGATGGACACGTGACGCGATGGGAAGGGAAAAATATCTTTCCCACTCGTCCAGGCGTGGGAAAGCTGTCCTCTCCATCAGAAGGAGAAATGACGCCGATAAAAGATTGTACCCACCGAAAAATTCTTGGAATTGAATCAGTGTGGCACTGAAATCACAGACAAAAGTGACCTTATATGCGATTATGGTATTTAAGACATGACCATATATCCGATATCTCATACCATAGAATTTCTATTCAATGAGCCGGGACTTTAGAAAAGTGACCTTATATGCGGGTGACCGTACATGCGGGTGACCTTATTTCGAGGTTTGACTGTATAATATTCGGTAAAGTGAAAATTTAGAAATTGAAAAAAAAGCTAAAGGTAGGCTCAAGTTATATAGATTTGATTGTTAATTAATGTAGTATTAGATTGGTTTGATGAAGAAATGAAGAAAAAAGTAAAGTTGAAAAAAAATAAGAGGCGCGATAATCATAAGGAAATTATAACAGTATATAAATGAAAAGAAAAAGTATAATAAATTGTAAAGAGAATAGAAGATTATGAGGGCTATAAATATAAAAATATAGAAAAAAATTCAAAGAAACAGGTACTGAATTTTGATAAATAATTCGGGACTTTAAAGGGAATTTTACGAATTTTGAGGAACACATGAATTGACAAGTTATGGAGATGTTTTGTATTAAGTTATTAGGAAAGGAAATAAACGCGAATTATAAGGTGAACAGAGATATTTGAAAAGAAAAGTTGGATCCGCCCAGTATCGTATATCTCAGTGAACTCGGAAAACATATACAGAATACAAAAATAAACATCACAATGGCCCTTCAATTTTCACAATTTGAAAAAACAGACCAGTGAACTCTTCAGTTTTATTCGATTTTTCTCTTTTATTTCTCATGTATTTGTACGCAAGTTAAACTTTTGCAGTCTATATTTCTTATTTACCAATTAATCCCTTACATGCTAAGCGATCACTAGCGGTATTTAATTGATTGGTCTTTTTTATTCTTTATTTAATTTTTGATGTTTTTGTAATTGGACGGCCATTGTGGTGTTTTCTTTTGTTTTATTTATATGTTCTCTGAGTTCACTGAGATATAAGATACTGGGTACTGGCGGATCACACTAACGAAGTTCAGGAAACCAGAAATGGTCCCGGTATCACAATATCAAAAAACAGATTAGTCAACTCTTAGTCTGCTGAGTTTTTCTTTATTTTCTCATGTATTTGTATGCTCTTCGAACTTCTGCATTGCATATTTCAAAATGGACTTGAAACTATTGTCTGTAAATGATATTGTAATATAACCCTAATATACAGGGTGATTCTAAACTAAAATGATTCTATCTAAAAGAATGATAATTAAGGAAAATGCCTTATTTACTTACACGTCCTAATTTGAACGCAGATTTCTTTCATTAGGGACCATTCCCAAAGCATTCATTTCCTAAGCCTAAATTTCCCCCCAATACAACAAAATGTCATAGAATATTGTCGACTCAAAATGACCTTTGGAACCCGTATCGCTTCGCTTTGTCTTCCATTTCCGAAACACCCTGTCTCTAAAAATCATTAATTCATTTAGGAAATGAAACACTAGATACATAAAAAATGTTCAACTGTGTGGGTGATTTATGAGTAACATACAAATTAATGCTGAATAAAGAATATATATATATATATCATTAAATATAGAAAAGGGTGATATAACAATGCTATATTAAAAGTTTTTGGCTTATGGTTTATGTATTAAAAGTTTAAGGCTCCAAGAACTTAAAATATCTGATAAACTGATAAATAAAATATAACATAAAAAATTAAAATTAAATTAAATAGAGAGCTAACAACACGGTTTGCATGCTTAGTAAAAACAAGGATTAGTAAATTTAGAACATAATTTTCTTTGTCAATCAGATGAAGAATATTAAAAAACACTGAAGTTATATTTAAAGAAATTTATGAACAAAATATATTCTTTTTCCATTACCCATACAGTGTATGTTGCATTAAAAATATATTAAATTTACAATAAAATGAAAGAGCTACTTGTTTTGTTAACTTTATTCTAAATGTAATATAGTTTTTATGCAGTATATATATGTATAATGTATTTATTCAACTTAAAATTCTGAACACACATTAAACTGAAGCTGTAACTTTTTTTTCAATTAATCTCTCATTCTCATTGCTACACTCCTACTGCCACATTTTTTAGATTCCTTTTTGTGTTTAATTTCATAGCTTTTGTGTTTTAGGAGAAAATAAATACAATGCATTACAAATACTTTTAGTAATTTATTAGTTATATCAAAACAAGCAAGGGAATCATTAGTTAATTATTTCTTTTAATGATTTTAATTAAATCATCAACCTTATATTTTGTATTTAAAATATGATTTTGAAAGGTTCCAAAACAATGCTCTGTTAACAATAAATACAGAAATATCTTATTTGATACAAAAATTAATCTGTTAGTTTTATTTTGCTAAAAAATTGCAAAGAAACATAATCACATGTATTTAAAATATAACAATAAATACAGAAATATCTTATTCGATACAAAAATTAATCTATTAGTTTTATTTTGCTAAAAAATTGCAAAGAAACATAATCACATGTTGTGTCTGATGGCGAGAAAAGAAAATATTCGTAAAGTAGAATTTTTTGAATTGCCTAAATCCTTAATGTATTTGTATTATATACGTTACTGACGAGCGATATTTCACGGACTGTGATTTTTTTTCACAGATATCAGAAAATCTTAGTTACTAACAGTTACAATGGAACAGTTAAGACAACTAGCGGCAGTATGATGAAACGAATATATTTCAGAAGAAATGATTTTAAAACTTCGTGTACCTGAAATGTGCTGCCAAACTTGTCATATAAATATCATATGAACATAGGTCTGGAAATGCGTTATTTTCAAGATATGAACCATGAAACGATACAGACGGGTTGGCCTTTACGTCACATCGTAGAGTCATTAAATTGCTCCTCTGGAATCGTGACATGTAACTACTGGATTTAAACCCTCTGGACTTTTCGTATGGGGTTATCTTAAAGCATTAGTGTACATCACACCGGTTCCTAACGCCCACGCACTGCATGATCGCATTGTGGATGGTTGCAACACAATTCGACGTGCACCTGGCATCTTTGACCGTGCTCGGCAGTCGATGGAACGACGTTGTGTTGCATGCATTGCGGCCGATGAGGGACAATTCGAGCACTTTCTGAGAAACTGAGTGACTGTACGGCCAACATTTCTGTATTGTTGCATGATTTATATCTTGGAATATAAGCATTTCCAGACCCATGTTTATATGACATTTATTCGTTGTTTTGCATTGAATGCAACCTTAAAGTTTTAGTAGCAAATTTCAGGTACACCCTGTACAGAAGTGAAACGAACTTATTGCCTTTAATATTTATATTTTAAAGACAACGACGAATAATTTGTATGAAAAAACTAAATAAAAAGCAAATATAGTTTAATTCTTATAAGAAATATATAGAATTATTTCGACTATACTCTCTCTTGCCGTCGATATCAGTACAGTAGCACTGCAATGTCAGCAATACCCCAGACGAACTGTGGTAAAAGAAAAAAACAGATTGGAGAATGCTGGGGATAAATCTAAATATTGGAATACAAATTTCTTGTAAAAAATAAATAAAAGATAACTGATATTTTGAAAGTTAATTACTGAATGTAGCTGTTATTTTGATATTTGACAATAATCATTGCTAATTGTTCAATTTTGTGTTACTATTTGCGATTATTTAATAAATGATTTTTGAATCTTATTTTTTTTGGTAATGTTTTATATTTAGAAAAAAAATATATCCATCATTGATTCAAATATTATTATTATTAATAGTACCATCTTAATATATAAAATATTACTATTAATATTTTGGTGAATTCATTGCAAATTGGGTAAAAAAAAACAAAAAAAAATCATTAAAAAATCAATAACCGACATGTAATATTTTATTGTTGATGTTATTTACAAATTACTATTATGGTTATAACGAAATCAATTTATAAGTCAATAAAAACATTTTTAAATGACTATTTTTACATTTTATTCATTTTATTCTCTATGAAAAATAAATGAAATTTAATAAAGACAAATACATAATTTATGTATAAATATTTTATTTTACTTTTTTAATTACAGCAATCTTCATAAACTTTATTTTTCCAAAGCAATATCCAGAACAACACATTGTTAGAAACGTTCTATTACTGTAGAGACTGCTACTACATTTTATCTAATTTGTATTCTGTAGACGGCTTACAAGATAATGTAATGTATCTTTCCGCCCAGAAGGAGCACAAGATATCAGTATCAATATTTTGCCTTTACAATAGAAGTTAGCTGAATTCAAGACAATAACTACTGTTCAAAAATGTTTGTGGGAAAAAATATCTAAAAATCCTGATGTTTTTAAATCTCTAGATATTTTTTTAAGTACATAAAGTCTACAACAATGTATTATATTAATTAGAAATGAAAATATCTTAATTTTTTCCTGAATAATAGATATTAACTTTTTATTTTAGGTTCACTCCTAAATTTTATAATTCTAAAATGAACTGTTGATATTCAGTGACAATATTTTTTTTGAATATCACATGAATGGGGATATGAACTGAACTGTTGCGAATTCACTAATAATTAACCCAATCATAATGAGTGTTTAAAAAGTACTAAACTACATATGTAATTTCTTACAGTAATTCATTCATAATTATTTAGCAAGGAGACGACACGGCATGTATCTTTTAATTCGGAGTGCCCTTTTGGGAGATGAAAGTACACATGAAGTACTTCAAAAATATATATACATGTTGGGCCAATGCCCTATAGATTTCGAGATATTCGGCGTTATTTTCATCGATTTTCAAGTATTGGCTTATAAGCTCACTGCTGTCACAAACAAGGAAGTGCTATGGTATCACAGTGTTTCCGGAGCGGTCTCTAAAGCGGAACCCTCTGCGGGATAAGATATTATTTTTCTTTTTTTAATTTTATTTCTTTTCTTTTTTGTTTGGCAGTGTTGATCATTATATGGATCTTAAAGAGTTAATAATAAAAGCATAAGTGAAATTATTTTGAATACAAACAGCAAAAGAGTTTCATAACAACATGATAAGAAAAAAAAAGTTTAATTAATTAGGTAACTAATTAATTAAAACCAAAGTGAATGAGAATATTATTTATTTACTTCTAATCGTAAATTAGTTTTCTAATATTCATGATATAAACGGAAAAAAATTAGCATAAACAAAAAAGACAAAAAAAAATTAAGAAAAAATAAAAAAAAATAAAAAAAAAAAACAGAAAAAAGAAACAAAAAAGAAAGTAAAAACCAAAAAAGAAAGAAATGAAATTAAAAATATAAAATTCTCAGAACTGGAATTATATAAAATTAAAAGACAGGTTGATAAACCTGATGAAAATGATAATACACTGGACTTGATAACACCACAGCAGCTAGATACTACTGCAGACATAAATATACCAATTGAAGAAATCATTGAGATTGAGGACCATCATGAACTTAATGACCAACAAAAACTACTTAAAGAACGTATAATTGAACATATGAACACTGAAAACAATCGTCGGAGGCTACCACCATTGCGACAAACTCGCAATTAGAAGCCTCCTAATAGACATCAATGAAATCATTGCAACAATCCCCACAACAACATTAAAAGAAACGAATCAGCTCATGTACAGTGCAGCGTACATAGCTACATTGGAACTGGGGTACAAATTACCCAAACAGTATAAACCAAGAGGGCCGCCTAAATGGAGAATCAGACTGGAGAAAAAGATTGATAAAATGCGGTCAGACATTTCGTGTCTGAAGTCAATACGAGAAGTAAAACTGAAAAATGAGAAAATAAAAATTGGCCTCTACAGGAGGCATGATCTTGAACGAAAAACAATAGCCACTATAATTGAAGAACTAAAGCAATGTGGTGTTGCAACAGCTGCAAAAATACAAAGATATGATGCGAAAATCAAAGAATTTACCCAAAATATGCAATTTAGTAAAAACCAGCGGAATTTTTACAAATCACTCCAACAAGGAAAAGAACCACAAAACAATGAAGACCAGATAAGGAGGAGACCTTGGATTTTTGGAAAAACATCTGGGAAAACCCAGTCAAACACAATACAGAAGCTTCCTGGATCAAGGAGATTGACAAGAAGAATAAGAAAAAGAAAAATAAGCGAATGGATAACATCACAATAACAGAAGAAACGGTCCAAAAGCATACTAAACAGTAAAAAATTGGAGTGCTCCAGGGCCTGATGAACTACATGGGTTCTGGCTAAAGTACTTGACCAGTCTACATCATCGCATTGCACTACATTTCAATGAAATGCTCCAAAGCACTACAACTGAGGATTGGCTAACACAAGGACGAACATTTCTTATAAAAAAGGACCTGGACAAAGACAATACACCCAACAACTAACGCCCAATCACCTGCCTTCCAACAACTTTTAAATTATTCAGTAAAATTCTGGCTAAAAGAGTCTACAATCATCTAACAACAAACAGTCTTTATCCTGTTGAGCAAAAAGGAAATTTCAAAAAGTCAAGAGGCACAAAAGACCAGCTGCTAATTGACAAGATGATACTAAAAAATTGTAAACGACGCCAAACGAATTTGAACATGGCTTGGATTGACTATAAAAAAGCTTTTGACTCATTGCCACATTCTTGGATCAACAACTGCTTGGAAATTTATGGAATAAGTGACAACATCAGAAAATTTGTGCAAAATAGTATAAAGCAGTGGTCAACAACATTTACGGCAAACAATATTGAATTAGGCAAGGTGCAAATACGTCGTGGTATTTTTCAGGGTGACTCACTGTCTCCCTTACTATTCAATATTGCCTTTATACCCTTGACTTCAATTTTATATAAAACTGGACTTGGCTATCAAATTTCTACTCAGGCTGGAAAAGTCAACCATTTGCTTTACATGGATGACTTAAAACTTTACGCAAAAAGTCCAACTGAGTTAGAATCACTACTGAACACTGTGAGAATCTTCAGCGCAGATATAAAAATGAACTTTGGACTACATAAATGTGCAATGCTGACAGTACAACGTGGAAAAGTTCAGAAAACAGAAGGCATTGAACTGGCAAATGGAGATATAATAAGGTCACTTAATAAGGAAGATCCATACAAATACCTCGGTATTTTAGAAATGGACAACATACTGCATGATAGGGTCAAAAACCTTACTAGATCAGAGTATTTGAAGAGAGTTCGAAAGATCCTAAAATCTAAACTCAATGCTGGAAACACTATTCGTGCAATAAATACATGGGCAGTGCCCTTGATTCGATATCCAGCGGGAATTATTGACTGGACAATTGCTGAACTGAAGACACTCGATAAAAAAACACGAAAACTCCTAACTATACATCACTCATTACACCCTAAGAGTGACATTGATAGACTGTATTTACCACGCACCATTGGAGGTCGTGGTTTATTCAACAGTTTACAACAAACTGTTGAAGAGGAAAAATGTGGCCTCCGTGACTACATCAACAACAGTAATGAAAAACTGCTAAAAGCAGTTAAAACTGAAAATTTCCTGAAAGCCACCAAATCCAAAATAAAGTACAAAAAAGATCAGTACAATACTCGACTAGAAACCTGGAAAAACAAGCCCCTTCATGAAGCTTTCTTCAAAGGAATCGAACATAAACACGACAAAAATATCATCTGGACTTGGCTAAAAAATGGTACATTGAGAAAGGAGACTGAGGGTCTGCTCCTTGCTGCACAGGAACAGGCCTTTCAGACCAATGTTATGAAGGCCAAATATACAAGGCACAAGCACCAACAGCCTCTGCAGACTGTGTAACAACCGAGAAGAAACTGTGAAACTCGAAAAAAATTACTTACTTGTTTTTTCGGATTCAAATTGTAGTTATGAATTTTTTACTTGCTTAATCAAATTGCATTTGTTTCTTTCAGGAAATATTCGAGGAAAAATCATAAGCCTCAGCTGCAATAGTTAAACACGCAATTAGCAACTCGTGCGGTTAACAATGGAGATGAGACACGAAATGCCTGCCAATAGATTCGACTAATTGTTTTCGTGAAAACGAAGGGAGATGAATTTTAAAAGCCTTATAAAAAGGTAGTGTAATATTTTTCTCCGGAGGGAGAGAAAAACTTTTAGTGATATCCACAATAAGATATATCGAAGCTAAATCCAAATTATGAAGTTCTGAAAGGATGTCTATAGGTTTTCGATAGTCCAAATTCTCCTGGAATCTTGAAAATTGCGAAATATAAAAAGAATAATTCTCAACCAGCGTTAGCGTGATCTGATGTGAATTTTTTAAGAGTGCAGATGGGATTGAATATGCTTCGTTTTATTATCTAGTGGATAATTATAATGAGAAGAAATTTCCAAGAGACTGTAAGTAGAAATCATTTTTTTTTCTTGAATTTCTTGAGGGAATTTTCACTTAAAGAAGACATCGATTTAGCTTGGGCCTAAAGAACACTCGTTCCAAAAAGGCGTCGGATCAATGTTAGGATATCATTAAATTTCGTTCTGAGGGAATAGTATACAAGAACTTTAATTCTAATTCATCTGTGCGATCAACATAATGATTAACGTTGCAGTAAATACCCATGCGGGGAGAAAAACTATTATTTTAAGCATACCGTGAGAAGCCATTAATTTAGCATGTGATGAGAAGCCTAATCGAATGTAGATTAGGCTTTATCGACAGTGGTGATAAAATAATAGACTTGATGATCATGATAGGATCATATGTATTTCTTTAAGTAAAAACTTTTTAGTTCACTAGAGGTGAAATATTTATAGAAGATTTAAAGTGAATTTAGACAAACTTTATGCGTGATCGTTGTTCGAAAAGAAACTTTATGCGATGATTAGTTATTAATAAGTCATAAGTAATATAACTAATTAAAAGGAACTTTAGAATAATTTTAAGGATGCTTAAATATTGGAAGAAGAATAATTGAATCCTATTTTGTGTTTTTTCTTAGATTTTCTTTTCAGAGCTTCG